>JAMXBB010000008.1:77080455-77251089 GCA_024138015.1 Lumnitzera littorea
AGGGGAAATTAAAAAAGAAAAGAAGTAGGGGAGGAGCGGAAGATACAGGGAATTGAAGGGGGTCCATTTGTCGAGAAAAGGAAAAGGGGATTAGGGTCGAGTAAGATGGTCGGAAAGGGATTGACGAGAGGGAGAGAGAAGAAGAAAGAAATAGGAATTGGAAATTGCTACGGGAGAGAGATAAAAGAATTAACTAGGGTAGGGTTTAGGGTTAAGTCTACATCATTCCACATCTTTTTAGAATGTAAGGTGGGTTTATATTTGAAATAGAAAATTAGGGAGTTAATTAAAATAAGAATGTATAGTATTTAAGAAGAAAAAAAAAACTTATATATATATATATATATATATATAATATCGTAATATAAAGTATTGATAAAATATCTATACCTTATAAGTAAAATAAATTTAATATACTTAATATTTACGTGAAATAAAGATATTAAATAATTAAATCGAAACCTTAATTTAGACTTCTATACTATAAGGTAGGCTTAGAATGAAATTGGAATTGTTTGAAGTTTACTAAATTGAGCAATTATCTATTATGAAGTGATTTCTAACAATACGAGCTTAAAGTATTTTATGATTTAATTAAATTACTAACCTAATTGGGGGTGTTTCATATGTACATATCAACAATAGGCATTAAAATCAAATTTAATTCTAACGAAGTTACCAATTAATGCTTGGTGTGATATCCATTCAATAATTTCCTAGACTTCCCAATAATTCCCCTGATTTTCTAGTAAGGTGTTAGCTTTCTGCAAACTAAATGGCAATGAAAATGTTTGCAAGAGTGATTTATAGAATATCAGAGTTAGTGAAGATCGATTTGGTAAGTCCACGTACTTGTCCTAAATACATGTTACCAAATAATATTTTCTTAATATAGGTGTAGTCATCCTTTTGGTTGCTTAATTTATCGCCACATTAGGGTTTCATTGGTAAGTCATTAATTTTAGGTGTCTAGTTAGTATTTCACTCGAGTATTACTTACTTCATGTAGCTCTTGCAAGTTCCCATTTGAATCCTTTTCTTCTCCACTTGATGAGATCCTTGGTCGATCAAATAAGAGAGTGATAGTTGTTATCTTAAAAAATTGCCATAGATTAAAGTTTTAAATCCTGTTGCTTTAGGTGTTTATTTGTTAACCCACCTTAGTTTAGTTTCATTTTATCTAGTTCCTTTCATTAGACACATAGGAGCTCTTTCGAAATGGGGTTGTTTACTTTAGGTTATTTTAATGAACATGACATTATAGGGAAACATAATACCTATAAATAATTATAGTATATGTATAAAAGCCATCCATCTATTGCTATCAACTAATTATTATACTTATTGAGTGCCTATGTGTATCATCCAGTTCATCCCTACCATTATTAATAGATCTTTCTCTTTTAAGTTCAACACGTGTTACTCTAATAGTGTCATTATTAGTACTATATTTTTCGCCACTAAATATTATTTAATTACTTTATCCTTAAGATCTCATTATATACCAAAACTTATTATTCGAGTCATAAATAATGAGTTATCCACTTGTTTTACTTCTAATGTTTGACTTTTAACCTTTTATCTTTCAATGCTTTCAAAGTTCAAAGTACGACCTTTTATGTTCCATGTTTGGATAAGAGCTCGTTTTTAGATCCTAACTAATTACTTGGAGACTTAGGTTCCACATTATTGTCAATATGCCATACAATGTATAATATTGATTTGTATTTCATATAAATTACAAAAAATATTCTACATAATGCATACATATAATTATGACTAATGTATATTTATAAATCATATACAAATTGTGCACATAATTAATATGTATATAATTCATTCCTATCAATGTGCATATATGATAACTCTTATTTTAAATACATTTCATATGGTGATTTTATAGTATTTCCCTTACATTTTTGGTTTTCTTTAAAAAAATTGATACTTAATTGGGTAAAATTTTGATTTCAAGGTTTGAACGCGTTCTTGGATTGAAAATGAAGAAAATGAATCAAGTTTCACTCAATTTAGAGTTCAAATAAATGAGTTATGAAGTTTTGAAGTTACACAGTCTAGGATATAGTCGTGTCCTCAAGTTGTGTCAATCCAGGAAAATTTGCTAAGGTCAGAAAGTTATACGACCTAGGGACACGACTGTGTCTCAAGCCGTGTCTGGTGACAAAAACGGAAACCTTACAATACATTATAAAAGGATATACTAGGGTTTTACATAGGGGATTGGACATTCAAAAGTGAAGAGATTTGAAGAAAAGGAGAAGAAAAAGGCGAAAGCAACACACAACTTCAAGATGAAGAGATTTATCATCAACAAAAGGGGTTTTCATGTTTTATTTATTGGTATTGTTGGAATTCGTTTTTAGTTCCATTATGATAGCTTAAAACTCTTGTATTTAGGATTATGGAACCTAAAGTTTCATGTGACTATTAGATAGATTGATAATTTTCAATAAAGTTTCTATCTTTTCTTGATTCAATTATGTTATTTAATTGTTAAGCGATATTTCTAGAGTATCAATTTATGATATTATGCATGATGATTGAGAAATTATATGTGTAATGAGATCTTGACATAATTGGAGAGAATTACATGTGTACTTAGAGATAAGATACATGTTTCTTCCGGAAAGTTGATTGTTTGTGTGGGAATTCACTATACATTAATGCGATTCTAAATTATATTACTAAGGGAAGAGATTTCGGTAAATAATTTAGGATTAGGATTAATATGCTTGAGAAAGGTATTAACTTTAATTGTGAATCCCTCCGGTCAAGAATAATAGAAATTGAATTGAATACATTTTAAGTGGTCACATGTTAAACACTAGGGGAAATAATTCCTAAATATATTATTACTTTCTTGAAGTCGTTCTTAGTTTTATCGCTTCCTAAATTGCATAATCAAGTCTCATAATTAGGTTAGTTTGTTAATTTTAGTATTTTTAATTCATTCAACTCATCATAATTTTCCAGTTAAATAATAGAGCTAAGGTTAATATTAGTACTCGAAGTTTCTGAGGGATCGACTCGAACTCACATCTGCTATATTAAAATTGATAGGTACATTTGCTTGATATCAAGTTTTTGGCATCGTTGCCAGGGACTTTCGATATTAAGAACACTAGTTGGTTTATTACTTTGACCATTTTTTTTTCTTTCCTTTCTTTTGTTTTCATTGTTTATTTTTATACCTAGAGCTACAATTGATTCTATATTTCTTACCTTTGTAGTGCATGACCGGAAGCAACTTGGAAGATTTGGTAGAACTTGATCCTGAAATTGAGAGAACTGTCCTTAAAATTTGAGATTGCGACCTAGACAAATTGTGGCTACCACAGACGACGAGTCAATCGTTGAGATTAAGGAAGAGGGTGAAGAAGCCAACACTCAATTCATCGAGCAAGAAGATCCACCACACATGGCTAATAATGGGAATGAAGCAAATCAGACCATGTCCAACTATTCAAGGCCTACACTTATTGGAGCTGACTCTAGTATCGCAAGGCTAACCGTCGCGGCTAATAACTTCCAAATTGCACCTAACATCATACAAATGGTGCAACAATATGTTCAGTTTGACGGTCTCTAAGATGAAGATCTTAATGCCTATATCTCTAGCTTTCTAGAGATTTGTGATACATTTAAAATCAACGAAGCCATGGATGATGCCATCCGACTGCGACTATTTCCTTTTTCCTTGAGGGGTAGAGCAAAGCAGTGGTTGAACTCCCTACCATGAAATTCAATCACAACTTGGAATGAATTGGTAGAGAAATTTTTGGAGAAGTATTTCTTACTTGCGAAGACCGCTAAACTTCAAAACGACTTTTCTTGTTTTGCCCAATTGGAAGCAGAGACTCTATATGATACTTGGGAGCGGTTTAAGGACTTGCTCGGGAGGTGCCCACATCATAACCTCTCATTATGGATGCAGATTCAGACCTTCTATAATGGTCTCAATTTATCTATGAGACAGATGATTGATGCATCCGTAGGAGGTACTTTGAACACAAAGACACCTGAGCAAGCACAAAACCTAATTGAAGGAATAGTGATGAACAATTATCAATGGGAAAGCACTAGAGCCAAGCAAAAGGTTATGGGAATTTATGATGTGCACTTGACTACTGCTCTGGCAGCCAAGGTGGACCTATTGAGTAAAAAAATTGATGCACTCTCTATTAGCCCTCAACAAGTACAATCGAATGTAAGTGACTTTGGTATGCAGGGTTATAGAGCACAAGAACAATTGGAACAGGTAGATTATCTAGGAAATCCACCCAAGCAACAAAATAACCCCTATAGCAACACTTATAATCCCAGATGGAGGAATCACCCCAATTTCTCATGGGGAAATCAAAACCAAGGCCAGCAGAAGACCAACTTTGGCTCACTTGGATTTCAAAGACCATTCCCACCTCTTCTTCCTCAAGAAAAGAAGTCCAGTGTGGAAGAATTTCTCACAAAATATATTCAAGGTAATGAGGTTCGCTTATCCAACATTGAATCATCGTTGAGGAATTAAGAGGCTTCTAATTGCAACCTTGAGAACCAAATTGGTCAACTTGCGAAGCTAATCTTTGAAAGACCACAGGGAACGTTACCGGGGAATACAGAACCCAATCCAAAAGAACATGTCAAGGTAGTGACACTTCGAAGTGGGAAGGAGTTGCATGCTAAGAGGAAGGTTAGCGAGGAGACTAGTAAGAGCAAGGAGGGGATGAAAGCAACGGAAGACGTAGAGTCATCTAAGGTGAAGGAATATCAACCACCTATCCCATATCCCTAAAGACTCAAGCAAGATCGCAATGACCAACAATTCAGTAAGTTCCTTGACCTCTTTAAACAACTGCATATTAACTTACCTCTCGTTAATGCCTTGTCACAGATGCCGAAGTACGCTAAGTTCTTGAAAGATTTGTTAACCACCAAGAGGAAGCTTAAGGAGCTTTCTACAGTCATCTTAGGTGAAGAGTGTTCGTGATCGTGTAAAACAAGTTGCCCAAGAAGATAAAAGACCCAGGAAGTTTTACAATTCCTTATCATATTGGTAACTTGTTAATTGACAAAGCTTTAGCTGATTTGGTGCTAGCATCAATTTAATGCCTTATAAATTTTTCAAGAAACTAGGATTAGGGGAACCTAAACCCATACGCATGAGCTTGCAATTAGCTGATAGATCTGTAACGTATCCTAGAGGCATTATTGAGGATGTATTAGTCTAAGTGGGTAAATTTATTTTTCTAGTTGACTTTGTGATATTGGATATGGATGAAGATTTTGAGTTGCCCCTTATCCTAGGTAGACCATTCTTAGCTACCGCTAGGGCTATCATTCATGTTAGTGATGGCAAGCTCATTCTTCGAGTAGGAGATGAAGAGATCATGTTTAAAATTTTGGAGGCTATGAAAAAGTCTGTCAATCAGGATGATACTTGCTACCTTTTGGATGTTACTGACACTTTTGTTTCAAGTTTTATGCAGGACGTTCTTTTTAAGGATCCGTTGAAGAGTTGCTTGCAATTAGGCATGGAAGAAGCTTCGGAAGATCCTATCAAATCTGAGGTGGTAGCCTAACTGGAGGTAAATAAACCTACCTCTATTGAGAAAGGGTTTGAAGAGTTTGAAAAGAGGAAGGAAGCATAGTTAAAACCTTCGAATGAGGAGCCACCAGTATTGGAGCTAAAGCAATTACCTAACTACTTCGAATATGCCTTCTTAGAGAAGGACTCTAAATTATTGGTAATTATAGCATCCAATTTAGAAGAAGAACAGAGAGAAAGGTTGTTGAAAGTACTCAAGGAGCATAAGAGGGCCATTGCTTGGAAAATATCCGATATTCGAGGTATAAATCCCTCCTTTTGTACTCATAAGATTTTAATGGAAGAAGACCACAAGCCGGTTGTATAGCCCCAGAGACGCTTGAATCCAAACATGAAAGAGGTAGTCAAAAAGGAAGTTATCAAACTCCTTGATGCAGGTATGATATATCTTATCTTTGATAGCGCATGGGTTAGTCCAGTACAAGTAGTTCAAAAAAAAAGTAGGATGATAGTAGTTCCTAATGAAAAGAATGAATTGATCCCAATGAGAACGGTAATAGGTTGGCATGTATGTATCGATTATCGAAAGTTAAATGATGCTACACGTAAGGACCATTTCCCCTTACCTTTTATTGATCAAATGATAGAACGACTAGCTGGACATATGTTTTATTGTTTTCTAGGTAGCTTATCTAGTTATTTTCAGATACCTATTGCACCGGAAGATTAAGAGAAGACCACTTTCACTTATCCTTATGGCACCTTTGCTTATCGTAGAATGCCTTTTGGTCTTTGCAATGCACTTGCTACATTCCAGCGATGTATGTTAGCCATATTTGATGATTTGATTGAGGACATAATGGAAGTATTTATGGATGATTTTTTAGTTTTTGGCAACTCATTTGACCTTTGTTTGAATAATTTGGACAGAGCACTTACCAGGTGTGAAGAGACCAATCTTGTCCTCAATTGGGAGAAGTGCCACTTCATGGTACAAGAGGGTATTGTGCTGGGCCATAAGATCTCATATCGAGGAATTGAGTTGGATACTACCAAAGTGGATGCGATTGCAAGACTCCCATCTCCAACTTCGGTTAAGGGCATAAGAAGCTTTTTAGGACATGCAGGTTCCTATAGGCGATTTATCAAAGATTTCTTGAAAATTGCCTACCCTTTGACTAAGTTATTCAAGAAGGATGTGCCTTATGTTTTCTCTTAGGAGTGTTTGAAAGCTTTCAATATCCTTAAAGAGAAACTTACCAATGCTCCAATCATGGTAGTACCTGATTGGGCACTTCCCTTTGAACTTATGTGTAATGTAAGTGATCACACAGTTGGGGCAGTGCTGGGGCAAAGGCGGGACAAGCACTTTCAACCAATTCACTATGCTAGCAAAACTCTTACTAATGCTCAGGAGAACTACACTATTACAGAAAAAGAGTTGATAGCAATTGTTTTTGCCTTTGATAAGTTTCGCTCTTATTTGCTTCTATCTAAAATGATTGTTTATACTGATCATTTTGCCCTTAGGTACTTGTTAGCAAAACTAAGACTAATTAGGTGGACCTTGTTGCTACAAGAGTTTGATGTGAAGATCAAAGATAAAAAAGGCGTTGAGAATTTAGCAGCAAATCACCTGTCTCGATTGGAGAATCCAAACTTGGAAATGCTCGATAAGAATGTGATCAAGGATGAATTCCCTGAAGAGCGACTCTATGCCATCGCCCAGGTAAGTGATGTGGAAATTCCTTGGTTTGCGGATATCGCTAATTTTTTAGCTGCTACGATTATACCGAAGGGACTTCCACACCAGCAAAAGAAAAATTTTTTTTCTGATGTGAAACATTATTTTTGGGATGATCTTTACCTATTTAAAGTATGTGTAGATCATGTTATTCGAAGGTGTGTACTACACCTCGAAGGATGGAGAATTTTGAGCCACTGCCATTCGGGGCCTACGGGTAGGCATCATAATGCCAATAGGACAGCTCATAAGGTCCTAGAGGTTGGATTTTATTGGCCTACCTTATTCAAAGATGCCCATAAAATACGTTGAGATTTGTAATCGTTGTCAACGAGTGGGGAATATATCTCGTAGAGATGAAATGCCACAAAACCCCATCATCGAGGTCGAGGTATTCGATGTGTGGGGGATCGATTTCATGGGTCCTTTCTCGAACTCTAATGGAAATAAATATATCTTAGTAGCTATTGACTACGTCTCTAAGTAGGTAGAAGCTAAAGCCTTACCTACTAATGATGTTAGGGAAGTAAAAAAATTCTTAAAAGGCCTATTTTCTCAATTTGGCACCCTAAGGACAATTATAAGTGATAGGGGAACACACTTTTGTAATGCCCAACTCGACTAAGTGTTGAAACGTTATGGCATTACACATAGACTAGCCACCCCGTACCACCCCTAAAGTAGTGGCCAAGTGGAAGTTGCCAATCGTGATCTTAAGCGAATTATTGAAAAAACCATAGAGTATCATAGGAAAGATTGGTCAGAAAAGTTGGATGATGCTCTACGGGCATACAGAACCGCTTACAAAACACCACTAGGGACTACACCCTACCGACTTGTATATGGGAAGGCTTGTCATTTACCGGTAGAGATTAAACATAAGGCTTATTGGGCAATTAAGAGTACTAATGTTGATTTTGAGCATGCAGGTTCTCATAGGAAACTTCAATTGAATGAGCTAGAGGAATGGCAAGCGAAAGCATATGAGAACTCCAAATTATACAAAGAAAGGGCCAAAAAGTACCACGATCAACGAATCAAACAAGGTCGACAATTTAAAGAAGGCGATCATGTTCTTTTGTATAATTCTTGCCTTCGTTTATTCCCAGGTAAGTTGAAATCTAGGTGGTCTGGACCATTTACAATTACACAAGTTTTCCCGTATGGGACTGTTGAAGTTACACACTCGGAGAAAGGCACATTTAAGATAAATGGGCAATGATTAAAGTTATACTTGAGTGGAAACTTGGAGCATGTTGGACGAGAAGAGTTTTATCTCCACCCGACGAAACTCTCATGAGAAGACGTATCCCGTCGCGCTTCTTGGGAGGCAACCCATGTCTAACTTTGCTTACACTTTAGTTCTTTAAGTTTATTCCATTTTATTTTTCTTTGCTTTGCTTTGCTTCTTTTATTTGTTTCAATTTTAGTCATAGGCTTTTCCCTTTTAGTTTCATATTTTTTCTCTCTTAAGTTTTCGTTGTCTTATTTTTCTAGTTTAAGTACTTTAATTTTTTTTAAGTTTCTTGTATTTTTTTTAATTTTCAAAAAAAAAAAAAAAGGTTACATGGGCATGAGACACGGTTGTGTCCCAGCCCGTGTCCATCTAGACCCCTTCAATGAACTAACACCCACAGAAAGTTACACGAGCATGGGATACGGTCGTGTCCCAGCCTATGTGCACCCGGCCTTATACCACACCTACAAAAAGTTATACGGGTGTGGGACACAGTCGTGTCCCAACCCATGTGCGCCCAGTCTTCACACCCGAAAACAGAAAGTTATACAAGCGTGGGACACGGTTGTGTCCCAGCCTGTGTGCGTCCAGTGATCACGCCCGACAATAGAAAGTTATACGGTCGTGTCCCAGCTCGTGTTCACCCAGTACCCATATGACTCATCACACAACTTGCACAATTTATTAAAACATACACACACTCTCTCAAACACTCACAAACCTCAACACATATTCATTTCATATTCTCTCTTCTCTCCATCTTCTCCTTATGATTCCTAACATCACGATTCTTGATCCAAGTAAGTTCTCCTCATTGCTTACGATTTATCTTCCTCATTGTTTAGGCAGGTTTAGCTACTAGACATTTCGGTCTTGTGTGAATTGGTACTCGCATTTGGTTTGAGAATTTATTTCGTTCTTTCATAAAAGACATACACCATTGCCTTGTGTTGCTAGATTTTAATGCCTTTATGATGCCTCTTCTGGTTAGATATTCCTTATGATCTCTCAAATCCGAATTTTGTTTGTCCATTTGATAATCATTATTCAATCACACCAGTTAGGGTTAGCATTGTGAAAGTAATTTTAGGTCATTTAGCGTCTTTGATGTGTTGGGACGCCTGCGTTTCAAGCTGATTGTAATGTAGTGGATCTATTGTATAATTAGTTGGATGCATTTGCTAGCCATTTCTTTTACATCAACTAGTTTTGTGGATGCACTCTACATGTTTGTTTAAATGTCCTAATGAGAATTCTTTCAATAAGCTTCACTATTAATCCTTTCTCCCTTTGTCTTCATTTGAACTACGTGTGGCAAGGATGCACGTTTTTTATTTGGTTTGTTGTTTCTTTTCAGGTATTCAATGGCAAATCACACAAAGCTTATCGTTTGACGGAAATCTAAATATGCAACATCCTCTTCATCGCAAGAAGGTGCAATTGTTGAACCATTAGCCACTCTCCCTCCGATAGAGCACCCAATGCTTCAATTCAAGGAAGACTACCAGTTGCAATGCTATAGTTTACTTAAGAATAAGCCTTTCAGTGACACCCTTCGTCTGGATTGGGATGTTCTCACTCAATTGGAGCTCACAACAGAAATGAAGGAGCTCTTAGACAGAATCATTTGGGAGCGATTTTTATCTTTTGAAGCTCCAGTTTATAAAGAGCTGACATTAGAGTTTTTATGTACATACAAACTCGATAAAAAGAGTGCTAGTAGCATGTGCTCCAAACGTAAACTCCATATGCCACAAACGTAAACTCCATTTCACTTTGAGTAACTACCCTTTCCACATGATAATAGCTTAATTGGGCAGATATCTCGGTCTTTATGAAGATAGATATACATGGATAGAAGAGTTCCAACATCTCTCATGTCGTTTTCCATGTAGAGTAACACTTGGGACGTTTTGGAACGAAATTACTGTTGGTGATGCGTATGACCCAACAAAGAGTAAGGCTTTTCAATTGGTGAAGCCTAAATATCATGTTCTTCATTGGCTCTTTGCGCATACATTGACTGGCAGAAGCTTCAGCACCAGTGTGGTTTCCAATAAGGATTGCCTCTATTTGTACAGTGTTATTCATAAACATCCCATAAATCTTGCCATCGAGCTAGCTGAACTTTTCAGCCACCACTACACGGAAGAAAGGGCATATTTGTTTTAGCCTTTACATCACCTTACTCATGCAGGCCATGTGGACTAAGGTTGTTGTTTGGCCCTCACTTACCTTAGTCAATCAAGTCACTCCTATGCGACTTAATTCATTTCAACTCATGAACCTTTTACCAACAAGACGTCAAGGTCAACACTCATGCAGCACATCTCGAGGCCAGACGTCTTCAGCAAGCTTTGAAGACAAATTTGATATGTTGATGTTTGAGGTTCGTTATATCCGAGAAAGTGTGGATAAACTTCATATCCGCCAAGACAAAATAGAAAAATTTCTCAAAATGAAAGAGTCGGATGCACATGATACGGATAGTGAAAGTAAGGAAGAGGATGATGAGGGTGGTGAGGAAGAGGATGATGAAGGCGGTGAGGAAGAGGCGGTTGGGATTAGTGAAGAGGATGTTGAGGGCAGTGACGAAGACAATGATG
The DNA here is from genome assembly GCA_024138015.1 of Lumnitzera littorea. Taxonomy (NCBI): domain Eukaryota; kingdom Viridiplantae; phylum Streptophyta; class Magnoliopsida; order Myrtales; family Combretaceae; genus Lumnitzera; species Lumnitzera littorea. The sequence goes on from JAMXBB010000008.1 coordinate 77,091,603, forward strand.
CCACCATGGCGGAGGCACTATCTGATGAGGATGATGAAGAGACGGATTCCGATCCCTCTTCTTAGTTCATATTTTTTTTATGTTGTTCTTCATTGGCCAAGGCATGTGAAATCAGATATGTAATGATGATGCTTCCTCGTTATGAACTTCTTCACCTTATTTTCGACTGGCAGGGAAGTATTAGTTTCTTTTTCCATACATATATTTCCTTTTTCCCTATGATGATTTTTCTTGTTTTATTTCTTGTTGCTATGTTTTCTTAGTCGTACATTGAGGACAATGTACGTTATTAAGTGTGGGGAAGGGATATATATGAATTTGTTACTGTTTAGGATACCAATTATTCACATTTGACCCAATTAATTTTTAAGTTAACTTGCAATAGGTGATTAACAAGTGTTGAGCCAAATTAACTGTATCATCTTGATCATTATTGATCTTATTATACTTTACTAGAATTGATTAGTCAAATCTGTGGAGGGCAAAGTTACGAGTTATTTAGCTTGGGACTTTAAGACTTGAGATTGGAGCAACATCATTAGTTGAGAGTTAGTCATGGTTATTTTTAAATTTACTTTTATGTATACCTTTCTCTTAGAAATTTTTAAGAACCTTATAATTTTTAGCAAGCAAACAAACAAATGAAATTCTTCTTTTGAAAACCCCTAAAAAATCACAATGATTGGAGGTTAAAAGTAATAACAAGTGTATGAATAGAAAAAATTGGTAAGGATTCATTTTTGTCTGTCAGAAGAGTGAGATTGAGTCCTAATGCCAATTCTAATGAAAAAAAATTGGTATGGATTGGCCTTGGTCCATTAGAAGAGCAAGGTTCTTTCCCGCTATCAATATAAGGAATAAGTTGGTATGAATTGGTTTTGGTCCATCAGAAGAGCGAGATTCTTTCCTCTACCAACACAATTGTGCTTAAATAAAGTAAATTTAAAAGACCTCCCAACAAAAGCATGAACTAGGGGGATGATCAGAGGATGAGTGGATGTAAAATGTGTTTGTTTTAGATTATGGCGCTTGGTAAGATGGAAGAGAGAATTGTATACACTTTAGTTAAATGGATAAAATTTTTATGACTCTTTCTCGGTTGGTGAGATGTTAAATCCAATTTTTAGTTAAAGAATCCTTGGTTAAATGACTCGAGTAAACTTTGACTTTCATAAATTAACTAATGAACTCTAGTATTAAGTATTGTTAGAGTATTCAAATATGGTCAGGTGAAATTATGGCATTGTTAAGGGTGAAATTAGTTGATTTTATTATTGCAAGTAAGTTGAGAATGAGTTTCTTACTTTTCTACAGGTTAAGTGTATTCATTCATCGATTTCCTAAATAGTGATAAATTTTGTTTAGCGTTTCTTGTCCCGAAAGTTTTGTTTTGATTTATTTGCTTGAGGACAAGCAAATGCTCAAGTGTAGGGAAGTTTGATTACTCTTATTTTAAATACATTTCACATGGTGATTTTATAGTATTTCCCTTACATTTTTGGTTTTCTTTAAAGAAATTGATACTTAATTGAGTAAAATTTTGATTTCAAGGTTTGAACACGTTCTTGGATTGAAAGCAAAGAAAAGGAATCAAGTTTCACTTAATTTGGAGTTCAAATGAATGAGTTATGAAGTTTTGAAGTTACACAGTTTAGGATACAGTCGTGTCCCCAGGTTGTGTCCATCTAGGAAAATTTGCCAAGGTCAGAAAGTTACACGACTTGGGGATACGACTGTGTCTCAAGCCATGTCTGGTGATGAAAACGAAAACCTTACAATACATTATAAAAGGACATACTAGGGTTTCACATAGGGGATTGGACATTCAAAAGTGAAGAGACTTGAAGAAAAGGAGAAGAAAAAGGCAAAAACAACACACAACTTCAAGATTGAAGAGATTTATCATCAACAAAAGGGGTTTTCATGTTTTATTTATTGGTTTTGTTGTAATTCGTTTTTAGTTCCATTATGATAGCTTAAAACTCTTGTATTTAGGATTATGGAACCTAGGGTTTCATGTGACTATTAGATAGATTGATAATTTTCAATAAAGTTTCTATCTTTTCTTGATTCAATTATGTTATTTAATTGTTAATCGATATTTCTAGAGTATCAATTTATGATATTATGCATGATGATTAAGAAATTACATGTGTAATGAGATCTTGACATAATTGGAGAGAATTACATGTATACTTAGAGATAAGATGCATGTTTCTTCCGGAAAGTTGTTTGTTTGTGTGGGAATTCATTATACATTAATGCGATTCTAAATTATATTACTAAGGGAAGAGATTCTGGTAAATAATTTAGAATTAGGGTTAATATGCTTGAGAAAGGTATTAACTTTAATTGTGAATCCCTCCGGTTAAGAATAATAGAAATTGAATTGAATACTTTTTAAGCAATCACATGTTAAACATTAGGAGAAATAATTCCTAAATACGTTATTACTTTCTTGAAGTCATTCTTAGTTTTATCGCTTCCTAAATTGCTTAATCAAGTCTCATAATTAGGTTAGTTTATTAATTTTAGTATTTTTAATTCATTCAACTCATTATAATTTTCCGGTTAAATAATAGAGCTAAGGTTAATATTAGTCCTCGAAGTCTCTGAGGGATCGACTCGGACTCACATCCGCTATATTAAAATTGATAGGTGCACTTGCCTGATATCAATATACTATACTATATTATATATCATATACATATAATCTATAAATATTATTAAATACTATTAGCATACAGTAGTTTTCTAATGTAATACTCAATTTGTTGAAATAGTATTTGATAAGATGGTAGAAATAAAATCCAATGGTACTAGTATTATATAATATTTAGAAATTACGATTATTGGCACATGTAGTTAACATATTATATATAACACTATAATACAACTACTATTTAATATCTTATGGTAAGAATGCATGTCATACATGCTGCAAATAAATCATATTATATTATGTGATATGATGTTCTAAATCTTATTCTATAATAGTACTACCATATAATTATTCTATACAGTCACTATATAATATGATATAAGTATAATCTTTTAGTTCCATATATTTATAAACATATATATAAATTTATATTTGTAATGATATTGTAATAAATAGATATAATGCTTTAATGCTAAATAAATATAATGTTTTAAATAGTATGCTATAACGCCATGATCATATAACAATACTAAATCATATTAATACATTATATATAATTTTGTATTTGGGCATGGTACACCATTAGGATGGACAACAACATGGACATATATTATTGGTGAAGAAGAATATGGTCAATTGTATGTTTTATGAGCTCTAGAGTAGGTGGTTGAAAATCGACACCTCTAAATCTTACTGATTATTTTAAAATTAATTCCATCTTGAATAATCTTAGCTATATGAATTTTATAATTAACATTTAATCTTGAACTATTAATTGAAACTAATTTTTCAAAAGTTTTTTTATAAAATTTTGTTGGGATTATACCTTCTTAAATACAATTTTGATTAGCATCAGAATCTAAAAGAACAATTACTTTTATTTTGAAATTATTTTAAATAGATAACAATACTTTGAGATACTATTTTTGAATATTTATTCTATTGATCAGATTGGCATATTCCTTATTTTCTTTTACTAACTCTACTTCTTTTTCTTCTTTTGATTCTAAATTATTGTTTTCACTTTTTTCTTCTAAACCATTATACTTTTCTTTTAATCCTTTGATTTCTCATTTTATTTTATTGATTTCTTCTTGAAGAGTTTTTACAGTTATTGGATGTTTTTCTTTTGAAAATCTATTATAAATTTTTTCTAAAGAATAAATTTCTTCATCACTTGAACCTTCTCTTTTGTTCATTAACGTTTCTCTAATTTTGAGTAGATATTTTTTTTTTGTTTTTCTAGATCTTTAATTTGATTAATCATTTCTAAAAGAATTTTTTGTTCATTGGTAATAACATTTAGCTATTTACATAAACAAATATTGTTAGAACAACACTCAGATCCTTCAGTTGAAGAAATGTCCAAATCATTTTCTTTTTTTTTAACACAATCAGAATTTTCATAACTTAAATTACTTTCTTCTGTACTTACTTCATTGATAATTTTATATAACTCTTTTTTAACTTCATCATCTAAATCTAATTCATTAATTTTCTTATTTTTTGAACATTTTGGAGTAATATGTCCTTTGTTACCACATTTATAGCATTTTACTTCTTTTTTGAAAGATTTTCTTTTAGGTCTATTTTTTTATATTTTTTGTATTCCTTTTTCTCATAGAGTTGATTAAACTTGTCTTTTTTATTTTTGAAGATGGAGTTTGTATTTTTTCGAAACCATATTGATAACAAAAATCTCTTAATTCCTTTTTAAGACTTTCTTTTTCTTTTTGAATTTTTGACTTAAGCTTTAAATCATTGCACAAACTTAATCCTTTTAAATTAATCATATTAACTATTTCACCAAAAGTGATAGTTAAATAATTTGAAGTAAGATTATAATTTTGATAAATTCTTTCTTTCACTTTATTAGCAAATAGCTTCGGAAGATTAGATATAAATCTTTCTTTCCAATAACTATTATTACAATCTTTTCTTAAAAACACTTTTGTAAAGAAAACATTCTTATATTATCTAAAATCATTAAGTGTTGAACATCTAAGATTTTGAAAAATTTCACCATTTTTTTCTCTAAATTGAATAGGATCTTCAACAAAATGTTTACTAATAACATAAATTAGTGTTAGGAACGGAATCTTCTATTTGATATGAAGTATTATCTCTCATTATTTCCTTTTTTGCATGTAAAATATATTGATGTTGAGCTTCATTGAGATAATTTTCCCATCAACCTTTGAGTATACTAGTAAATCCAGTTACTAAAATTTCTACAATCTTTATATCAGTATTTCCAAATTATTTATAAGAATTTGATGTAATTATCATTAAATTCAAAATATCCAAAATTTGATGTTTAGCTTGACCATCTATATTCCATTCATAAATTCCTTATCTAGAAAATTTACTTAGATGTACATAAGACTTTTCTTCATACATAGTCTCTAAAGGTGAGGGTCTTGAATATCATGATTTCTGATTTGATGTAACTCTCATTTTTTGTTGTATTTTGTTAATATCCAAATTTTGAGAAAATTGATTTGTTAACTTATCTATGTCTTCATTTATTGTATTGATAGTTTCCCCTTTTCCTAATTCTAGCTTACTTAACTTATTTCAAATTTCTTCTAATAAATTATTACTTTTTCTAAACTTAAAATTTTGAATATCTAAAACTAATCTTGGTGGATAAATGGGTTTTGCAATTATAGATTTTGAAGTACTTGATTCTTCTTTTAAAATTCCTATTGGATTTTTTTCCTTTATCTAGTTTTTCTATCAACATTTTTTCTATTATATCAGTTTGTTGACCAATTGTATGTAAAATTTGATTAGTATAATTATTTTGAGCTTTTACACAATTAAAATCTTGATTTTCTCCTACAGTTTTCTTAAAAGGTAAGGCTTTTATAATTTCATTATGAACTTTAATATCTACTTCTTGAAGTAGAGGATGGGTTCCTATGGTTATTTCTTATTGAGTTTCCCAATTTTGACTTGATGACTTAACTATTTTGAATATAATAATACTACTTTGGACTAAATTTTTTATCAAACCATTTAAAAAATTGAACACTTTTTCTTAATCTAGTCTTCATATCACTATACCACATAACTCTAATCGAGGAAGTTTCTTCTTTTGTATAAGTCTTGAAATAATTTTTTCTTCTTGGTTTATTTTTCTTTGATAAAAAGTCTTTTCTAAAAAAATCTTTATCTATCTCAAATGGTTCTTCTAAAGTTATTACATTTAATTCATTGATTTGAGAATGAGTAGGAAAATTTGGTTGATTTGATAAATTGGCTCTAGAATAGGTGGTTGAAAATCAACATCTTTAAGTCTTATTGACTTAGATGAGTTTTCTAACCTAATATTTTCTCTTTTATTCTCCTCTTTAAGAGTTTAATCATCTTGATTAGTTCTTGGAAAAGAAATGTTCATTTTATTGAAATAGTCTTTTATGTTTGGAGCAGTTAGCCTTCTATTAGTTATCTTAGGGAATTGAATTCTAATGCTACCATTATCAAATCTTTGAGCAAGAGTGGGTCTAGTTTGAGAACCACTGAGTCTTTGTGGAAGAACTTCTTCTAAAGTCCATTCATCTAACAATTGAATTTCATTTCAACTCATCGACTTTGGAGTAAATACTTTTAATCTATAGTATTGGCTTCTAAAAGAATAGTTTCTCCTTTGGGAGATAACCTTTTAGCTTTTGGATCAATTTGAGAACTCATAACTTTATAGTAAATCTTAAAGATAAGTTCCATAACTTTAGTTCCTTTTACAAAATTATGATTTTGAGATTAAAAATGTAATACTAAACTATCCATAATTTTTGGATCATCTAAACCTATTGAAAAATGGGGAAAACATTGAGTATACCATGGTCCTTTATGAAGATTGGTTTAGAACAATGATAAAGGGGTTTCATTGAAATATGTATTTTGAGCATCTCTTAACCAAACTAAATCAGGATGATTTATGTCTTTTTTATGAAGAGGTTTAATTGAAATTTGAATAATTCTAAGATGTAAATACTTATATTTTTCTCTATGCTTTTGAACAAATGCTTTTGAAAGCAATTTGATAATCTCATGCTTTCTTAATAAAGAAATAGTTTTTTCAATGGTTTTGATCACATAATCATGCTTTAAACTAAAATTTCCAATTTCATAAATCTCCTTAGGTTTTTCATTGGGAATTAACCAATTATCTAAACTTTGTTCAATTTGAAAAATCTTAATTTCAAAAGAATTATAAACATCTTGATTTGAATTACTAGATTTTGTATCAATGGGAAAAGAGCTTCATCCAGATTTAAAACTAAAAGAAGAGGAAGATCTTCTTAATATGTTCATTTTTCTTTAATAAAGACTCAATACTTTGCTAAGAAAATTTGTCTTAACCTATTCACTTACAGATTACCCTGTTGACTAATGGTCTCACTACCTCTCCTAGGACTTACTATTGGGACAATAATTCTAGCTTACAAACATAAGAAATAGAATTACTACAAACTACTTTTGCAGGGTATTTAACCTTTACAAACTCAAATGAAATCTAATAATCTTATCTCCAAATGTTTTCTTAATCATTTGATCCATTAGCATATGATTATTATGACTACATCAACACTTGAGAAATTATATTTTATGTAAAAAATTACTCTCATTCATGGTTTATTCAATTCAAGATCACTCAAGAAGACTTTCTAGTATGGTTCACAAATTGGTTTAAGTATTTTAATCCATTAGAGAAAATTCTTCTAGTTGAAATATTCCAAGGATTAGAGATTTATTGCAAGAATATTGATCAATTCAATTTCTTCAAGTTTCTCAAATTCATAGCAAAGTTCAATTTAGGATGGATAGCAACACATTTTGGTATTCTAGGAAGATAATCTCCATTGCTTCAAATGAATAACCTTCTTGATCTTGCATTTTGAATAAGTAATATCCTTATCTTGATGAAACAGCTCGATACTATTAGTATTAACTAGAATGAATTCATAAAATCTTTTATTTTTCTTTGAATGCGTTAGTTGAAAATGAAAGTCTTTTAGAAAATATTTTTGAACAATTTCAAAAGAAAATTTTTTACTAAATCTTTTTGATAATTTTGGTTCTATTGGAAATAATATTTGAATATTTTTCTTTTAAAAATAATCTTTGATTTGAACATGAACAAGTTTGGCTTGATAAGTAAGATTAAGCACTTGGAAACGATTTTGAATAGAAAAATCAACTAAAGATGATGATGATGACATGACTGCTTTAGCATAAGTGGATGGAACAGGTGGTCTTTTATTAGGTTTTGATAGAGTTGAAGGAGATAATTTGAGTGCATAATCAACTTTTTTCTTGGGTTTTGATATTTTTTCCTTAAAGAAATCCTCTAGATAAGAAATCTGGATGCTTTTAATATCTAAATCAAAAGAAAATAAAATTTGTCATTTCTTCATTTGTCTTGAATTTTTTAGGTGGTTGTTAATCAATTTAAAGTTGATAGATGAATAATTGATGTGTTGGATGCTTTGAATAAATTTGATGAATAATTGTTGAGCATGTTTTGTTTGCCATGAATTCCTAAATTTATATTTGTAATGATATTGTAATAAATAGATATATACTTTAATGATAAATAAATATAATATTCCAAATAGTATGCTATAACACCATGATCATATAACAATACTAAATCATGTTCATACACTATATATAATTTTGTATTTGAGGTTTGTACACCATAATTTGCTATCTTGTAATAGTGATACATAGTATCAAATATAATATGATATAATTATACATTTTTTAATCACATATACATAAAAGTATGAATATATATTTATATATATATTTTATGTATTGTCATATTTTGTAAAATAACAATACATATACATTATGTTATATAGTTATTATATTTATATTATGTTACGTTCATATATATATATATATATATATATTATGTATTCATTTATATAGATTTGCATTTAATCAACACATATAATTATAGTTATTTTTTATTATAGTTGGTATTATTTTACCAAAGCCCACATTTATTAGTGTTATAATAATATTATTTTGCTAGCATTATAAAGCCTTAATAAATAAATATATATATATATATATATAATATATGCTTTCTTCTTTTTAAAAAAAAATGTTAAAATTAACCTTTTCCTAGGCTTTGAGAGATCAATGACCCTTCCCTACCCAACCACTTAATACTTCTTGCCCTTGCCCTTACTTACCTATGCTACCCTACCCACCCCCACCAAACCTCGCCCCTCGCCCCCCCATACCTGCACCTGCATCCCCCAAAAAAAAGAAAAGAAAAAAAGAGTGTCATGACCAATGGCTAATAGTTAATATTGAAAGAGTACTATGAAAAAAAAAATCCAATCAAAGAGTTACTCTTATAAAGAAAACTTTTAAAATAATGTATTATAAACAGACTTTAATAACAAATAAAGATTAACTTCAACGTCTCACAATATACATATAATAAATTACATTATATTAATAATAAAAAAATTCAAGGTTACCTAATAACGATCAATCATAAAGAATAAACAAAATAAAATAAATCAAACATAAGATAAGAAAATCCATAAATAGGGCAAGTAGACCAACATCCTCATGAATGAGGAGACTAAAATCAAACTTATAAAATGGTCCAGTTTTCTTATCTAATAAATTTCATAAAATAGTGGAAATGGAACAAATAGAAACAAAGGTAGAAATCATCTTAAGAAATGAAGTTGCAACTATGAATTTGTAATGAAATGAGAGAGAGAGAGAGGAAGAAGATGATGAATAGCAAGAGCCTTAGTAAATATATTTGCTAGTTGATGATAAGATTTAATAAGAAGAAGAGTAATAACACTAGCTTGTACCTTTTCCAAAACAACATGTCAATCAAACTCTATATGCTTGGTTTATGAATGGAAAATAGGATTTTATGTAAGGTAGATAGCAGATTGATTATCACGAAAAAGAAGAGCAAAGCCATCATAAGAAATACCAAGATCATGAAGTAAGTACAAGAACTACTAAATTTCACATACAATCATAGACTCTACCTTAAAAGAGGAATGAGAAATGGTAGACTTTTTCTTAGACATCTAAGAGATGGGGGAATCACTAAGGAAGATATGAAATCTTATGATAGACCACTTAATATCTTGACAACTGGACTAATCCAAATCACTAAAGGCTTGAAGCTTAAGAGAAGAATTAATAGGAAATAAAAAACCTTATCTTGGAGTACCCTTTAAGCATCGTAATATCCTATGTGCAATAGTCATATGGAAAGTAATTTGATAATTAAGAAATTGAGATAGTTATTGTACAACATAAGTAATATCAGACCGAGTGTGTATCAAATATAACAATAAGCTTATGAGCCTTCGATATACAGAAGGATCAGGAAAGAAAGGAATACCATCATGCTTGGATAGCTTAGAAGAAGGATGATGTGCTATGATGATCACAAGCATTATACTGAGACAGATGTAAGCTAATAATGTAGTCTTATTAGGGAGTGAATGGGCCCTTTAAGAACTATCGAAGAAAAGAGAGATGGGTATAGGTAGATTTAAGGTAGAAGTTTAAGCAAATGTGAGTTGCTCGTAGATATGATGCACCACTTAAGCACTCATGATTAAAGTCTTGCCGAATGCGACTCACCAATTTAAGGCAATGGGTTGCTTGTTGTACAAACCTTGCTTAAGGGTTCAATATGAGCTAATGTTAGGGGTTCTCAACGAAGAGAAGAGAGAATACTCAATATTTTCATTAATCAAAAGGGAATATCTCATTACAATAATGTTTATAACAGCGTATTTATATCCAGGGTCCTAGGATTACATCAACATTTGTAATGATTAAAAAGGGTAAGATGCTTTATATTATACAACAATACTACAATGGAAAAGGGCAATCTAGTAACCCTTTTAAAAGAGAATATCTGTTGTCAGGCTGGCCAATTGTGGGTCATGGGATACGTATCTTCAAGAGAGAGGCTATAAGATTCGATGCATAACAAACTTTGATGTGTTGAGATATGGTTAGTAGCTTCTAGTTCCTTAGATAGCTCGAAGCATTTACTTTGATAGTCCAAAACTTATAGTGAAGAGCGGTCCATTAAACAAGTTGGTAAGGTTAGTTTTAAGCTTTTAAATAGTTCAATGTAACCTTGTTTTAATGTTAGGGCTACACTTCAACATCTCAAACACACAAACAGTTTGACTTTTTGAATCAAGTTGGCTTCTTCAACACTTAGTTGATGGTTGAGGTTCCGATAGGTTAAGTTGGCTAGACCTTTTTTCTTAGAAGTATGTAAGGGGTCTTAAAGGCTAATTCCTATTAAAGGAACAATAAGGGTAGAAATAGGTCATACCTTAAGGAAACCAAAGCCATGAAGCAAGTCCAAATAATATTTTTTTTCTAACAAAAATTAATGCCTTACTTACTATGTGCAACCTCTAAGCTAAAAAAAAATTATTTAAGCTCCATTAGATCTTTAATCTTAAAAGCATCATGCAAAAAATGCTTGATAGATTCAACAGTTGAAAGAGAGTTACATGTCAAGATAACATCATCAACATAAAATAGTAAAATGCAAAACGATCATTAGCCTTCTTCAAGAAGAGAATACAATCAATTATAGATTACACGAAACCATAGTCAAACAATGCTTCAATAAGCTTTGTAATCCATTGTCTACTAGCTTGCTTAAGTCCATATAAGGACTTAAGTAATTTACAAACTTTAGGAGCTCCTTGTGAATGAAAGCCTTTGGTTAAAGACACATACATCTCTTCATCGAAATTGTAGTAAAGGAAAGCATTATTGATATCAGGTTAGTGAAGTAACCAACCATGTGATGCAACAAGTGAAAGCAGTAGAAGCACTATAGTCATTTTTGTAACAAGACTAAAAGTGTCTAAATAATCAATACCAAATTGTTGTGTATAGCCCTTGGCAACAAGTCTCACCTTATAATGTTCTATACTCCCATTAACTTGTATTTGATTTTATATACCTATTTACAACTAATGGGAAGTTTGCCATGGGGTAAATTAACAAATTCTTAAGTATTTTTAGCCTCTAATGTAGAAATATCATAATTGATAGGAATCAAACCATCGAAACCTTGACCCATACCTAAGATTGAGGGTTGGAAAGTATAGCTAAGTGAATTATTTCCTTACAGCCTGCTACTGAAGAGTCCGAGCTGCTACAATCTGTTAACCTAATGCCTTACTTAAGTTGAACCCTCTCATATTCATCATTCGTCTCCAGCTACTAACCTAAAGTACACTCAAGCATCAGCTCATTTGATCTGACCATCAACTCAACCGACTTGAATATGAGCCATACTGAATACATCCTAAGTGAATTCGCCTAAAAAAAATTAACTAATCAACTCAGCACAATCAACTTACCACCTCTACTTGGCACATTGGCTTAGTAAGTACCAGATTGATCATACATAATTGTCTTTTCTACCAGAAAGCCATTCATCCACAAGGAGTTACGTGTCTAAGTAACCATGTGATAGAATTCTCCATAGAAGAGGTTCATTTTTGTTGTATTTTCAATTGTACCCTTATTATTCCTTGTACATTACTTCTTTTAGATGTTATCCTTTTTAATCTTTTCTATTTTAAGTAGGTTACCTTAGTTTTCACATATAAATACCCACTATACATGTAGTCACAATTATCTCACATCAAAGTATTGAATATACCCTTTGTGAACATTGCTCCTGTTAGCTTATTTACTTACTTCACTCTTATCTTAACCCTTAAGAAAGATTAGATGGTGAGTAACATCACCGAATTATCTCATGCATCATATCGAGTTATGTCATGAGTCTTCAGAAGTTCTTTGGTGCATCATATTCTTAGAGCTATTCATGGGTTTGCTTATTTTGCTTTTTATTGTTTTCGTACGATTCCCCATCACTTTCTTTAAGCTTTCTTCAATTTTCTGCAAGCTTAGAACCATCCCTATAACCAACCTTATCGGTCCTTATCCTCGGTTTGCATTATCTTAGTATTAAGTGGAGGTTTCGTTTAGGTAAGTTGTTCGAACTTTCTTGTGAGTAGTGATTGTTGTGGTAAAGTATTGTAATTGCCTGGAAGTTAGCTGTAAGTGGTGGAGTAAGTAGAAGAAGTAGTAGTTCATTTTGGTTACATAGTTTGTTTTGCCCTGTTTCGAACATACGAAAACAAAGCAAGCTTTCATTTGGGTATGTCATTCTTTTGAGTGATTGTGTGTGTAGTTATTTGGTGTGGAGGAGCAGTTTCTATTGTTTTGTAGATTATGAGTTCGTTTATTGAATCTTATTGAAAGAATGATTGATCCTAGTGTCAATGCTAGTATTGGAAATGATAATAGTAGTGTTATCCATTGATATAAGGCAAGTGCACCTATCAGTTTTAATATAGCGGATATGAGTTCGAGTCGATCCCTCAAAGACTTTGAGTGCTAATATTAACCTTAGCTCTATTATCTAACCAGAAAATTATGAAGGGTTGAATTAATTAAAAATACTAAAATTAACAAACTAACCTAATTATGAGACTTGATTAAGTAATTTAGAAAGCGATAAAATTAAGAACGACTTCAAGAAGGTAATAACGTATTTAGGAATTATTTCCCCTAGTGTTTAACATGTGATCGCTTAAAATGTTTCCAATTCAATCTCTATTATTCTTAACCAAAGGGATTCACAATTAAAGTTAATACCTTTCTCAAGCATATTAACCCTAATCCTAAATTATTTACCGAAATCTTTTCACTTAGTAATATAATTTAGAATCGCATTAATGTATAATGAATTCCCACACAAACAAACAACTTTCCGGAAGAAACATGTATCTTATCTCTAAGTATACATGTAATTCTCTCCAATTATGTCAAGATCTTATTACATATGTAATTTCTTAATCATCATGCATAATATCATAAATTGATACTCTAGAAATATCGATTAACAATTAAATAACATAATTGAATTAAGAAAAGATAGCAACTTTATTGAAAATTATAAATCAACCCAAGAGTCACATGAAACCCTAGGTTCCATAATCCTAAATACACGAATTCTAAGCCATCATAATGCAACTAAAAACGAGTTCCAACAAAAGCATGAAATAAAACATGGAAAACCCCTTTGGTTGATGAAAAATCTCTCCAATCTTGAAGTTGGTATTGCTTTCGCCTCTTTCCTCTCCTTCTCTTCAAGTCTCTTCACTTCTCGAGTGTCCAATCTTTTGTGTGAAACCCTAATATGTCCTTTTATAATGTATTGTAAGGTTTCCGTTTTTGTCACTAAACATGGCCTGGGACATAGTCGTGTCCCTAGGTCGTATAACTTTCTGACCATGGCAAATTTTCCTGGATGGACACAGCTTGGGAACATGACTGTGTCCTAGACTGTGTCCTAGACTGTGTAACTTCAAAACTTCATAACTCATTCATTCAAACTCTAAATTGAGTGAAACTTGATTCCTTTTCTTCGTTTTTAATCCAAGAACGCGTTCAAACCTTGAAATCAAATTTTTACTCAATTAAGTATCAATTTTTTTAAAGAAAACCAAAGATGTAAGGGAAATACTATAAAATCACCATGTGAAATATGTTTAAAATAAGAGTTGTCATCCATCATGGATGACAACTCCAGAACACCCTTAAGAGTACAGACGAGTGACTAGATGAGGTGGCAAACCTTATAGCTAATTTAACCAGAGTTGTTCATATAATGGCCTATCGACCTATTGAGGCTATACAGAACACTCCATAAGCTACTCAACCTACTAGAAAATAAATCCCAGCTTAACCAGTTCAAGGTTGAGGAGTAGGAGGATGAGTACGAAGAAGGATTAATTTTGGTGATATGAATGATGATGAAGGAGAAGAGTATAATGAGGAAGAAGAAACAACTCGAGCACCCTAAGCTTCCAATTGGGGATACAAACAAGCTAAGCTCCTAAAGGCTTAAGTTCAGCTTATTTAAAAATTAACGAACTCGAGCTCGAGCTAAGCTTTTTATTGAGCCTGGAATTAAAGCTCAAGCTCAACTCATTTACTAATCGAGCTTAAGTCGGGTTGAGCCTAAAGCGAGCCGATGTTAAGTTTTTTAATGAGACTAAGTATATAAAATTAAGAAATATATAAATAAATAGATTAACAATTGGTAAAGAAGGATTATATTATATATTATCTTATAATATATTATATAGATATTAGCCTTTAGATTTTAATAATATATAATATTTGTAATATATATAAAATTCGTAAACCTACTCACGAGCTTAAATGAGTCGACTCGCAAGCCTAAGTGAGCAAGCTCACGAGTCTAAAATGAAGCTTGAGCTTAGTTCATTTATAGCCTTACTTCTAACCATTTGAAGTTATAGATCCCAAGCTTCAATGGTTTAAGGAATGTAAACAACTATCTAGATAAGGAAGAAAAGGTTGAGTGTGTTTTTTATTATTACTAATACAAGGACTAAGAGAAAGTAAGAACTGCTATTATTGAGTTCTCAAGATATGCCACAATGTGGTGGAAGAACTTCCAAATCATGAGAAGATGAGAAGGATACAAAGAAGCGAATACTTGGCCTAAGATGAAGAGGATACTCAGAAACAAGTTCATGCCAGATATTTATTTATAAGACACTTTTGCTTGGCTACAAAAGCTGAGATAAGGAAGCTGTACTATTGATGAGTATGATTAGAAGTTCCAAATATTTATGATTCGTTGTGAAGTAGAAGAGCCATCAGCATGAACAATGTACAGGTTTCTTACTAGATTAAGGAGTAGCCTGTGAGATATTGTATAACTTCAGCAATTCCCCACATTGGATGAAGCTATAAGAATATGCCCATGTATGAGAAGAAGTAAAATACTGACCTAACCACTAATGAGCCAACCTATTAAGGGAAGTTGGGTCGACCTGATTGAAGAAGATGTATTCGTAGAGGATTTAGATAAGTTTAACCAAGTTATCTGATGTATAATGAGTTTGGAGCCCTCTATCGAGGAGGAGCAAAGAGAGAACTTATTCTACATCACTTACAGAGTGAATGAGCTGGTCTATGCTCTTATAGTAGATAATAGAAGCTACACTAATGTCGCATCTTTCGGCTTGATTAAGAAGCTTAGGTTGTCAACCATTCCACATCCAAAACCATATAAGTTACATTGGCTGAACGAGAAGGGAGCACTTCATGTCACTTAGCAAGTGTTGCTGCTGATCCCAAGTGGGAACTATTTCGATGAAATTCTTTATTACGTGCTACCTATGTGTGCACCTCACATACTGCTAGGATGACCTTGGCTTTTCGATCGAAGGGTTATTCATGACGGCTATAAGAAAATGTATGTGTTTGAGAAGGATGGAAGGAAGATTATGTTGAACCCTATGCTGCCAAGCCAAGTTAGCAAGCTATAGGCTAAACTTACCTATGAATCAAAGAAGGCTTTGGTGTTGAGCAGAATCAAACTCCAAGAAGCCATTAAGGCTAATGTGCTAACTTTTTTGTTAATCATATGACTGCTAGAATTGTAGGAGCAGGGTGAACTACCTTTGGAAGTCAAACAACTACAAGAAGAATATGCTAACCTATTTCCAAAACAGTTGCCTAAGGGATTACCCCCTGTCTAAGGCACTGAACATTGCATTGACTTGATACCCAGCGTCGCCTTGCTAAACAAGCTAGCTTACTGGATGAATCTTGAACAAGCCACTAAACTTTAAAGACAAGTTAATGAACTACTGAAAAAAGGATATGTGAGGGAGAGCTTTAGCCCCTGTGCTATACTTACATTGCTTTTGTGAAAGAAGGATGAAACTTGGCGTATGTATGCAGATAGCAAAGATGCTAACAAGGTTACAATCAAGTACAGATGCCCTATCTTAAGGTTGGACGATATGTTAGATGAGCTGAGTGGTGCAAGAGTGTTTAGCAAGATTAATCTGAAGTATAGATACCATTAGATTCAAATGAGGTAAGGGGATAAATGGAAAACTAATTTTAAAACCTGACATGGCCTATATGAGTGGATGGTCATGCCTTTCATCCTATCGAACGCTTTAAGTACTTTCATGAGACTAATGAATCATGTATTGAGAGATCTGATTGGAAAGTTTGTTGTTGTCCACCTTAACGAAATCCTTGTTTATAGTGCCAACTTAGCAATGTACACTGAATATCTTAGAGCTATTTTCAATGCCCTCCGAGCAGAAAGGTTATTTGGAAACTTCAAGAAATGTTGTTTCTATTAGGAAGAAGTGATCTTCCTAGGATATATGGTTGGAGGAAGAGGATTGAGAGTGGATGAAGAGAAGGTATGAGCAATTGTCAAGTGGCCAACCCTAACCTCTTATGCCAAGGTGAGAAGTTTTCATAGATTGGCATCATTCTATCAATGCTTTATCCAAGGATTCAATACAATCTTAGTACTTAAGACTGAGTTGACAAAGAAGAATGTAAAGTTCAAGTGGGAAGAGAAAGAGGAGAAGAGTTTTATTGGGGTAAAAGCGAGGTTGACCATAGCCTTAGTATTGGCTATGCCAGACTTTGTGTAATACCCTAAGATTTCGAGCTAGTTCAATAACCTTGGGATCTAAGCTCCTAAATTTAGGATGTTGGGCTATATAATCCATTTCATTTCAAACTCTACAGTAAAGTTAGAAAAGTTAGACAAAGTAATTTAAGTAAAGTCAATTTCTCAACATAAACTATATAAAATATTAATTTAAGAAAACGTCAGCTTATTGCTAAAGTCAATAAATGTAAAAAATGTGAAATTCAAGCATTTATATATAATGAGATATTAGAGATAAGATAATTAACTTTCAAAAATAATAAATGAAGTTGAATTATACATAATATACATATATTACATGAGATATACATTATATGTATTAAATATATACATATAATAATAATAAATTATTAAAATTAGGTAAAATAATGGAAAATTAATTAAAAACATTGGATGGATGAGTCATCAAATGACATGTTAAGCTGGTATCAATTGCAAAAGAGGAGCCAACACTTGATTGATGAGGAAATGACATATGTCATCTAGGAAAATGGAAAATTAACATGTATCATACACATGTCCAAATTATATTTAATTATGCAAAGTTCAAAAAATATAAATAGGACCCAAACACTCAATTGAAATATTTTGGAACTCTAAAAATAAAAGAAAACAATTTATAAAAATTAGAAAAAAAATAAAATAAAATATAGAGCCAGGATAAGTCTAGGGCGGTTCGTATACTAAACCACAACTTGGCTTGGAGTGGCTCTGAGGTCCAATAGAAGGTAGCTGGAGAAGCTCTTCCAACAAGGTGCAGTGGTTAGGTAGTGGTTGGAGGTAGTCGGTTCAAGTGAGCCAAAATTTTGCCTATAACTTATTTAATTTTGTAAAAATATCAAATGTTATTAATTAATTATGAAATTTGGTTTTCCAAGATTATTTTAGGTGTAAATTAATGTAGTAATTTTATTTTAATTAAATAATTAGTGGAAATATGGGTTCCCTAAGAAAATGCCTTGTTTGGGTGAAAATTGAATAAATTTTTATAAATATTAGATGATGTTTTTTTAAGCTCAATTTTTGTATATAACACACGTAATATATATATATTTAATTTTGGTAAAAAATAACTTTCAAAAGTAATCATGTTTACTATTTTTTTTATAATTATTTTGAATAAAATTGCCAATTTTACCAAATTGTTGAAATAATTAGTTTTTAACAAAATCAAAGTATAAGCCCTATGTATTATGATTTCTAGAAGTTTATAATAAATTCTGGGACACTTTTTTTTTATCTTATGATTAAATTCACTTATTTATTCAATTTTTACTAATTTCGAGTTAAAACTATTATTTTCTTAAAAATAGATAATAACTAATTTAGTATAATTCATAGTCAATAATTAAACTATATATTTTTGTGAGTCTATAGGATTTTTTGTAGAATTAATTGGGCTCGTAGACTATTTATTATATATTTTCATAATATAAACTTATATATTAGCCTAATATATGATATAGTAATTAGTACTAATGTGATATTTGTTAAATATGTGAAGGATTAGTATTTTTAGGTATATAATGAATGCTAAACAACTTGAGAAATGAGGAAATTTAGGATTTTTAATTTATATTTAGGGTTTATTTAGGTTAATTACAAATTTATAATAACATACAATCGAATCAATAATACAATAAGGTATTTTCAGACTTTGATAATGTTGAAAGACTTTATTCTTAAGATATCTTAATAGTACTCGGAATAACAATCGTGACGATATGAAGTTTGCTGAAATCGGATAAGAAATAAGTACGATATGTTCAAATGAAGTTTAAAAATGTACAAATGAAAGCTTATAACAGTTCGAGTTCGACCCATACTTGACTTGGAAGCTATGTTTATATTTTCATAGGTGTGATAAGTAAGGAAGGACTACATGGTAGAGTAGAGGATTTTGTGCTATTACTAAGTTTAGGTAAGTGGACTTAACTCATGCTTGGAGTAGATATATTGCTACTCATAACACTGCATGTTGTTTGATGCTGTGTTGATTGAATATAAATATATCTTGGGTGAACTGATATGCTACTATAGTGGATGTTGATGTGGTGATTTTGAATGACAGTAACTGCACATTGGTTAAACTATTATGTTGTTATGTTTGGTGATGATTTGTGCTTATGAATGATTGTGCCAACCAAGAAAGTTGAGTGATTGCTAACTCAATCTTCTAAGTGTTCACTTAAGTGAACCCTAAGTAAGATATTAGAATTCCACTAAGGGGAGTTCGAAAACTAGAGTCAAATAACTAGGTTGAATAAAATTTAAAGATTGATTGTACTAATTGATATTTTTGAGTTGTTACTACATATTGTGGCATGACATGGCATAAAAAGGGACCTACGACTTAGAACTATCAGAATGAGGCTTCCAAGTGATCATGGGAAGAATATGGCTTCATGAACTTAGTTCTTGGAAGCATATAGATTGCATTACCCAAATATTGTAACTATTTTGATAGTCAAATTTGGTAGAATATAGTGTGTGGTCTAATTTGGCAATATTGCCACTTTGATTTGGTAGACTATAGTGTATGGTCTAATTTGGCAGTGTTGTCACTTTGATTTGGTGAACTACAGTGTGTAATCTAATTTTGTAAAACAAAGTTAGGGGTCCTACTCCCAGGCAGCTTGTTGTTGCCTTTTTTGAAAATAGTAAACTATAATGTGTAGTCTAATTTGGTGGAGGCCCTACTCCCAAAGCAAGTCCTTATTACCCATTGGTTCCTAGACGTTGTATCCATATGCCCGACTAGGTCGACGAACTGGAAGAAGATTAAAGGGTATAGGATATCGATATCGATGCATGCTACATGCATTAGCATAGCATGCTGCATTGCTAGCAATAAATGTTTTGTTAGGCGGATGCATATGTAAAGTTGAACTTACAGGTTATTATTGAAATGGTTCAGTTGTGATATGCAATATTGTTTATCATATTGTCTATATTATATTGTTTTTTATCCACTCTTACTCAGCTTTAATAGCTGAGGAGATAAAATGTTTTATCCTCAGGTTAACTACATTGTGAAGGGCCCAACACTAAGGAGGGATATATATATTAAGAACGTAAGTTAGAGTCAGCGACTTTTGTCTAGAACTTATACTAGGGCAAGAATCTTGTTATTGTGAAGATGACAAAAGAAAAAGCTAGTTCATGTTTTAATGTAAATATTATGTTGTACACATAAGTTGTAACAAAATATCTAGCTGAAATCCAATGTATCAACCCCTTTATCATGTAAACGATGTTGTCTTTTGATTAATGAGCAGGTTGAGTTAAGTTTTCAATAAGTATTCCTATATGATAGTACATCTTGTGCTAAGCCGAGATGTGACACTTTGATGAGGTATTTGAGCTTGAATACAATCTGTTAAGTGTCAGCATCGAAGCTATGCTAATGCAAAAAGGCTGACCTATCACTTATCATAGCAAGAAGCTCAGAGGTAAGCAATTAAACTATTATGTTTATGAAAAAGAACTTTTGGCCCTAGTTTGAGCTCTTCATATGTGGAAACATTATCTTTTATCAAAGGAATTCGTCATATACACAGATCACTAGTCCTTGAGATATTTGCAGAGCTAATCAAAGCTTTCCAAACACTAAGCCCAATGGATTGAGTTCCTGGAATGATTTAACTTCGTCATCAAATGCAAGCAAAGTAAGAATAATGTAGTCGTTGATACTTTATTAAGAAGACATGCCCTTCTCACTAAGTTACAGATCAGATTGTTAGGGTTTGTAAGCGTTAAAGAGCGATATTAGAATAACCATCATTTTGGCCCTAGATACATGTACCATAGAAAGGAAAGAGTAGTAGATGAGTACCATATTGAGGATGGTTATTTGTTTTGAGGTAGTAAACTGTATGTGCCAACCTGTTCCATTAGAGAGTTACTGTTGAGAGAAGCCTATAATGGAGGACTCTCTAGACACTTTGGAGAATGATGAGTGTATGAACTATTGAATGATAGATTCTTTTAGCCTAGAATGAAGTGTGACATACATCGTGTGATTGAGAGATGCACCATCTGTAAGAAAGCAAAGAGCTGTATAGAGTAAGGGAAAGCAATGCCTTTTCCTATTTCAATCAAACCATGTGTTGACTTAAGTATGGACTTTGTCTTCCGATTACCCCAAATAACCCAAAGCAAAGATTATGTTATGGTTGTCATGGATAGGTTTAGTAAAATGATACAGTTTGTTCCCTATAAAAAAAATAACTATGCTTTGGCTATTGCTTCTTTATTTTTGCAGGAAGTAGTTCGCTTGCATTGAGTACCAAAGAGTGTAGTGTCGGACTGAGACCTAAAATTTGTAAATTATTTCTAGAGAACCTTCTGGCATCAAATGGGAACTAAACTAATATTTAACACCTCTTGCAATCCCCAAATTGATAGCTAAACAAAAGAGGTCAACTACACCCTAGGATCGCTACTTTGAGCCGCAGTGGGGAAGAACTTAACAGACTGGGACATTTGCCTAAACATGGTCAAATTTGCTTACAATATGATAGTGAATGCCACCACTGGGTATGTCTCATTTGAGGTTATCTATGGTTTCAACCCTAAACTACCTCTTGATCATACCCCTATGTTGTCCATTGATTGAGAAGATCTTGAGGTAAGAATTAGAGCCCATTCCATCTAGTAAATCTATCAATGACTCACCCAATAGATTAACAAAGCTGCTAGAAAGCTAAAGGGGAAAGGCAAAGGAAGAAAGACCAATCAATTTCATCTAGGAGACTAAGTGTGATTACACCTAAGTAAGGAAAGATTCCCTAATAAGAGGAAGAATAAGCTATTTGCCAGAGCTAAAGGGTCGTTTAGAATACTCCATAAGATCAACAATAATGCATACTAACTTGAGCTTCCAAATGACTTCGGAGTGTCAGATGTGTTTAATGTTACTAACCTTAGGCCTTTCTAACCCAAGAAGAACTTAGATGAGGACCAACCAAATTTGATCCCAAATCCTAATTAGCTCGGTAGGGATGATAAGAATTAGACCATCGAACCTTTGATTGAGCTTGAGCTTGAGCCCAAAGGCTAGAAAGTATGGCTAAGCGAATTCTTTCCTCACAACATACCACTAAGGAGTCCGAGTTGCTGCAATTTGCCAACTTGATGCCTTGGCTAAGCTAAACCCTCTTGTTGAGCCTAATTTTTTCGTGATTTTATCTTATTTTCCTTAATTTGAACAATATTAAACCCTACTTGTTTAATATTAACCCTTAACTAAGAATTAAGAAAAATCTAGGCTTTCAAACATGTTTTTTTTAAAAAAAAAAAAATACTTAAAGTCACCACCTAACTAGAGTTGAGAAAAATGGGTTATGTTAAATCAATTGGGTAAATCGATTTTAACCTAGCCACTAGTCTATTAGAAAATTGATTTAAAAAAAAAAAGATTTTTGAAAACCAAATGTTTGAGTTTGGGGGCTAATTTATTAAGCCCTACCAAGTACCACTTTTAACTTTCCAAATTTAGATTTTATCTTTCAAATACCCATTTACCTAATTATACATTCACAACAAACTAATTCTATTTACACAAAAAAAAGTAACAAATCAAAATTTTTTACAAGAGGGAAAATAAAAAGATTTCTTTATTTTAAGTCACCTTGTAGGTGCTTACGTATCCTCTATTAAGGATCATACTTTTCGCAGTTCATTTGGTAAAACTTTAATGTGTTGGTTGATTTTAATTCAAGAAAACAATCCGGTTTAAGTTTCTTAACTTTCTAATTTTGTTTGAAGAAAAATTATAAGGAAGGATCCTAAATTTATTTCTTGAAAATTCTAAAATGACCTAATTTAAAAAGGATTGATTTATTTTTATTTTGGACAATGATTTTTCTAAGTTATAAAACTCCTTTATTTACTAATTTACTTATTTTTATTTTTCTTTTTATTCTTTATTATTTATTAATTCCTAACTGAAACATAAGTAAACAAATAAATAAATAATAAAGCTTTTCCCTTTTTTTTTTTGCTCTTTCTTTCCTTTTTCTTTTTTCTTTTATTTTCTTCCTTTTCTCTTGGATTATAAAATTACATCATCCTTTTTTTTTTAGGTCATAATTATAATACAATTACAAGAATAAATAAATAATAAAATATAAAATATAAAATAAATTGAAAGAAAAACATAAGACAAGGTTGGACTAAAGAGCTTGTGTAGGCTAGAATCTGAGCGAGTTGAATATTCTAGCCTAGGTTAGATTTGGAGCTCCAATGGGTTAGGTCATGGGTGTACAATCGAGTCTTGGTCAAAAGCCAACTCCAATAGCCTATTTCGGTTGATATGGCTATCGAAACAAGTAGAAGAGTGGACTTTTATGAGTTCCTTATTGGGATTTAGGGGGGGTAGGCAAAGTGCCATGATGAATAGAGGAGGTGATTTAGGTAGTTGTTGGAGTTTTGGTCGAAGCGATGGTGGTCATTGGCACGTGTGGTGGCAATTGTGGCTTGAATGGGAATAGGCTCTTAGTTTATAGAGTGTATCAAACTCAATGGTGGAAGCACAGGTAGTGGCTTACAGCTGTTAGGGTTTAGGTTCTGGAGGGTGGTGGAGTTACTAGGGAGCACAACAGTTGTTGCTAAGGGTAGCTTTCAACAACTCTTAGGCTACTAATAGTGGCCGCAGTGTTATCTTGGTTAAAAAAGCTTTAATTTGAAGCTTATTTTAAAGAGAGAGAGTCGTGGCTAGAGAGAGAGAGAGTTTAAGAGATTGTTTTTTTGAGAGCTCGAGAGTGTTTCTAATGTAAAAAATCCCCTAAGCGATAAAGGCTTAGCTCTTACTTATAATATTCGAAGTCAATTTTCTTAGCAAGTCAATAAAAAGAAATTAACTTAAAGAGTCGAATGAATGCTTGTTTTGACAAATTTTAATTCGATTTCAATGAATTTAGTTGAGACAAATGGTCAAAACGTATTCATTGCATTCAATTCTTACTTGAAATATCAATAAGAAGCTTCGATTATTCATGAATAAGCTCAAATTACACTAAGCCCACATGAAAGAAGCTCCATGCATATAAGTTTTCCTTAATCTTTAAACTCCATTTTGACCTCTTTAATGACTGTACTTAGACATCATAGTAGGTTCAATCCATTATACTCCATGTATGCTTAGCAATTTCATCATTGATTTAATGAAATCACGCAGAAAAATGTTTCAAAAGTGGATACCTTAGGCATGTGTTTCGTAAGAAAATGAGAGAAAGAAGGGGAAAGAGGAGGAAGTGGGGGATGGGGGTGAGGAGGGGGATGTGGGGAAGGTGCTAACATAGTGGCATGTCAACCAAGTTGTCAAATGGTGACGTACCACGTGTCTTGACAAGACAGGTGGCAGAAATGCCGATGTATCATGTGATACGCGACACAACATGCTTTGAGGTGGCACCATGTTAGCTCATGGTCACAACTAAGCAATGCCATGTATCAACAATAGACATATGGCCCAGTGCATGTCGATATGTAGTAAGTGCTTTGTCAAAAAGAAAAAGGCACAAATGTGTCTGCTACAAAATTCGAACCCATGACCTTGAACTTAATTGTAATGTTAAGTCCAAGTGTAGTACCATTAAACTATCTCTTTTTTTTTTTTTTAGTTTTCTATTTCTTTGTATTTCCTCTAAATTTTCTCTTTTTTGTAAATTTTCTATTTTTTCTATTTTGCTAATTTTTTTGGTTTTTCTTAGTTTTTTTTATTTTTTTTATATTTTGGTATTTTCTAAATTAAGACCCTTTTCCTTATTCTAAAAAAACTTTAAAATTATAGGAGGGCAAAAATGGGATATCCACAGCAATCTCTCTTTATGGCAAAGTTTGTTGTGAGAAAGTTTGAGTAAAACTTTATCACAAAGGCAAAAAGAGATAACATTTTTACCCTAAGGGTGAAATTACCCTAAGAAGCACTACAACTAGCTAACTATCTTAGGCTCGATCCATCAAGAATTTGGTGAATGATGAAAGGTGAAAGAGAAAGAAGGTGCTCTAAGAGTTGGCTAAGACACAAAAGTGAGTTTAAAAGGGTCTAATACCCTAGGAGTTGGCTAGAAAACTCAATTTGAGACCTAATTGTACTCCTTTAAGTTGAATAACTTAGGTAGGAGCGTCTCTAGGGGACTAGCAACCCTTAATTGAAATCCATTTAGAAACTTGGTCGTGCTCTTTTGAGCTCATTAACCTAGGCGAAAGTAACCCTAAATTAGAATCAATATAAGGAAACATAGTTGTGCTCTTTTTAGCTCACTAACCAAAGAGGGAACACCTCTTGTGGACCAGTAACCTTAAATGAGAATCAATTTGAAAAAAACCTAATCATACTCCTTTAAGCTTACTAACCTAGGCAAGAGTGGCTCTAGGAAACTAATAACCCTAAATGGGAATCAATTTAAGAAATCTTAGTTATGCTCCTTTGAGCTCACTAACCTAGGCAGGAGCATCTTAAAGGGACTAACAACCCTAAATTGCAATTGATTTGGAAAAACATGGTTGTGCTCCTTTGAACTCACTAACTTAGGCAGGAACATCTCTTAAGGACTAGCAATCCTAATTTGGAATCGATTTAGAAAAACCTGGAAATGCTCCTTTGAGCTGATTTACCTTAGTGAAATGGGTAAAGCGCTCCTTGAGTTGGTTAAGACCCTAAATGAGCACCTAATCGTGCTCCTTTGAGTTAACTAACCTAAGTGAAATGGGTAAAGTGCTCCTTAAGCTGGCTAAGACCCTAAATGAGAACTTGGTCATACTCTTTTAAGCTGACTAACTTAAGTGAGTGGGTGAAACACTCCGTAGTTGGCTAAGACCTTAAAAGAGAACCTCGTCATGCTCCTTTAAGCTAACTAACCTAGGTGAATGGGCAAAGCACTCCTTAAGCTAGCTAACACCCTAAAGGAAAGGTTGACAAAGGGAAGCACCTTATGGCTTGCTAAGAAATTGATGAAGAGAAGCATCTTATGAGTTCGCTAAAACCCTAAAGAAAGATTGACGAAAAGAAGTGCCTTATAGGCTTGCTAAGACCATAAGAGAGATTGATGAAGGGACATACCTTATGAGCTCGCTAAAAAATTGATGAAGGGAAGCACCTTACGGGTTTGCTAAAACTTTAAAGAGAGATTGATGAAGAGAAGCGCCTTATGGGCTCACTAAAACCTTAAAAATGATTTAAAGATGGGACAACGCTCTAAAAGCTGACTATAACACTATGTGAAAAGTGAGTCGAGACAATACTTTATAAGCTAGCTAGAACTTTAAAGATAGGATAATGCTCTAAAAGCTGGCTATAACCCTAAAAATGGATTAAAGATAGGACAACGTTCTTAAGAGTTGGCTAGAACCTTAAAAAAAAAGGATTAAAGATTGAAGAAGCAAAGCAAGGAACGTAACCAATTTTTAAAAAAGATTTCTTATCTTAAAAATTTTTATAAACAAAAATTTGGTGAAAACCCAAAAGGCATTAGGATAGACCCCTTGATTTGAAAAAGAGTTAATGGATAGGAAAGAATAACTTAGACTATTATGGTCAACTTAGACTATTATGGTCAACTTAAAAGGTTTGGCCACATTAAAAAAAGGGAGCATGTGAAATGAATCGAAAGCTTGGCCACTTAGCCTAATATGGACTTGAAAATGGATAAAAACTTGTAATGAGCCTTTAGCCTCTCTCTCTCTCTCTCTCTCTCTCTCTCTCTCCCTCTCCCTCTCCCTCCTTCTCTCTCTTTTGTCTTTTTCTTTTTGTCTCTTTTTTTTTTTTGTTGAAAGTTTACTAATGGGTATAAATTCTTATTTAAGGAGCGAGTAATATAACCATCCCTTTCTTTGGTAATCGAGTAGGGCATCTCAATGTTTCCTGACCCTAATGTTGAGCTTCTTGGTATGGCATTGTGATTTTAAACATTCCTTATCTAAGGAAAAGATAACTCATGATCGAAGAAGGCTTCCTTGTACACTCTTAACCCAGATGACATTTTTGACTACTTTTTCAAAAATTATAGTCCATTTTGTAAGTGATATGCTTTCATTAATCTGTTAGGTCTTTTATAGACTAATATTATGAATTAAGCTTTTGGACAAATGGTTTTGAGAGGATTGATGAGAAGGCCTATATGAAAATTTTATTTATTCAACTTAGGTGTATAAGTCAAGAACTTTTAGGAAAAAAACTAAAAGTACGCTTGCCTTAGTTTCAAAAATAATTTTTATTAAAGATAAATTACTCTTTAAGATTAGAAGAGCTTTTATCAAGTGTGGGAGGCATTATGAGTAAGGAGGCCTTGTGTAATTTAGCATAGGTAAGAAAGTTTTCTGTTGTTGGTGAATTTTGGGGTCAGGAAATAGTCCTACAAAGAGAATAAAATACTTGGTACCGGGGCCAGTCTGGTATGACCACTTCGATGCCTAAGATAGAATGGTGATTTAGTATAGTAAGTATGAGAATAAGAAGCATCAGAGAGACCTTATAGAGTTTCTTTCCGGTATTTAAAGATAGTTGTCGTGTCTAAGGCAGTTGTCGAGATAACTATTAAGACATGTGGAGAGCTCTTGACTTGACTTCTTCCCTAATATGTAGGGATAGCAAGTGATTGTAAAATATAACCATGCTTGTGATAACTGTTCGTGCTATAGATTTGAATTCAAACTAAGAGTGTTTGTTGTATTCGGCACAAGTGCCAAGTGTCTTCTAGAGAGTGTGAATGTTAAGAGGTTCAATTACTCGGCTTCTCGGCAGATGAAAGGACGAGTGTAAGTTGAGTAAAAATTAACTATTGACATTTTCTATTTATGATTTTAAAGTGCGACTAAGAGTAGATATGGAGGTTTTAGGCTTAGAGTGTAATTTAGGGCCTTGCACTTTTGGGGCTATTTAGGCTTTAATTCCTAGCATTTTGATTTAGTTTTGTTGCCCATGTTAGGATGTGATATATCTTTTTAGGGCCTTCATCTTACACTTGGGCCTAATTTTTTAGCTTGTTTTCTTTCTTTCTCCTTCTTCTTCTTCTCCTTCTTTTTTCTTATTTTTGTTGCCCCATTCTTTCATTTTTTTTTTTACCCCTTTTTACTTAAGCTTAGGAGTAACGATCTTCCTAAAGTGTTTAGATTGTATATATAGGGCTTTTGTAAGCTGTTCTTCATTTTAGAGAAAACAAATTATCAAAGATAAAAATTATCCTTGAATTGATGCTACCTAAGCAAGTATAAACCAGTTTTTATTTATTTCTCCTAATCAATGATCCTAACCTCCAAATTGCCCTAGTATGGGTGGTTTTTGATGGGGTTCAAATTTGAAAATACTCCAAGTTAATCTAACGGGGTTAACAAAAGATAATTGTGTTTTAAGATTCGAAAATAAATTCCTAACTTTATTTTAATTTGCATATCAAATTCAAAATGGTCCTCCTTTAAGGAATGAGCCTGAAGTATCCTCACCATGATGTCACTTAACTCTCAAAGTGTTTATTGGTTAGTGTCTGGAATATAGTTTGCCTCTTTTCATTCAGGATTGCTGCATTTGATTTCATGTTAGACTTAGTTCATGGTTAGGATTTTTTTTTTTTTTTCAAGAGACCAATGATTTTGGCTATGTTCAGTTGCCTTGATGGGCCAGGGTTTGTGTTTGGGTAGGTTACCTAAATGGGTTTAAAAATTGCATAATGGGCCGTAGTTTGTGTTTGGGTAGGTTGTCTAATGGGCTAAGTACCTTTTGTTTGAGTTGGCTACCTTGAGGGTTAGTATTTAGATTGGTTACTTGAATGGGTTGAGGGGCTTCTATTTGGGTTGGTTTCCTTAATGAGGCTGGAGGCTTTATTTAGGCTGGATGCTTTATTAGGCCAAGGGGCTTATGTTTGGATTGATTGCCTTAACGGACCAAGTGGTTTTGTTTGGGTTGGTTATCTAATGGGCCAAGTGGCTTTCGTTTAGGTTAGCTACCTTAATGGGCCAAGGGCTATCATTTAGGTTGGCTACTTGAGTAGGCCAAGGGTTAAAATATATGTTGGTTACCTAAATAGGCTAAGGGGCTTGTGTTTGGATTGGTTGCCTTAACAGACCAAGTGGTTTTGTTTGGGTTGGTTATCTAATGGGCCAAGTAGCTTTTGTTTGGATTAGCCACCTTAATGGGCTAAGGGCTATCATTTAGGTTGGCTACTTAAGTAGGCTAAGGGTTAAAATTTAGGTTGGTTACCTAAATAGGCCAAGGGGCTTATGTTTGTGTTGACCCATAAGAATTCGTAACAATTAGCAAATTTCTTTTTTTTTTAATTATTTTGTGAGAGAGAAAGATAGGGCTTTATTTTATGGAAACCAAGAAATAGTGATTTTGGGGTTCTAATTTACAAGTCAATGGATTTTATTTACATTTCCCTAAGGGAGAGAGAAAAATAATTAGATGAGTTCTATTGAAGCACTTATTTACAAAAAGGGAATCCTAAAGAAAGAAGGATGATGAAAATCAAAGTATGAAAAGCAAAAGAAGAAGGCTTATCATTTATTCTTGAAGAAACATAGTAAAAGCTTTTTAACTACATCTAAAGTCCCTAATCTAGCTCTTGTAGTTGGGTTGCAATTTTGTCTAGCATCTCTAAAGGCCAATCTATGGCTTTTTCACTTTTTTCAACATAGACCAATAAGGCTGAATTAGAGGCTTTAGTGTATCTTTGCTTCCAGTAGGTAGCTTCAACTTGCAACCATTGTTCATGGATTC
This sequence comes from Lumnitzera littorea, assembly GCA_024138015.1. Classification (NCBI taxonomy): domain Eukaryota; kingdom Viridiplantae; phylum Streptophyta; class Magnoliopsida; order Myrtales; family Combretaceae; genus Lumnitzera; species Lumnitzera littorea. The sequence goes on from JAMXBB010000008.1 coordinate 77,121,570, forward strand.
TTGGGGCATCTAAAAGCCTATTGACTCTTTGATTGTTTGTTTGTTGATTACCTGCCATTAACTTTAGGACTAAACATTTCATAGACAAGAATCAGTTTTTAATGGAACAAAGAATGTACATGGAAGCATGTGGATGTTAGAATCATTTAGGTTAATATATTATTGCTTAAGTTGCAACCTTACTATTTGACTCAATGTTTATGAAAGAATAGGTACAAAATTGAACACATTTTTTAAACACTCAAACATTAGTGGGGTTGCAGTTTCTAAGAGTGGTGTATTAACTCATGATTTAAGTGTATATCATTTGGGTGGGTTCTAAAGGTCCTTAAAGTTTGTAACCTCATACATTTTTGAAAAAATGGTTCCTTAGTCACATAGAAGTGTAAGTAAGATAATCTAATCAACCCCAAGTGATAGTTACCTCACAACATTTGAAACCTATACAATGGCCCCCCTCCTAAGGTCCTAAGATGTTCTAAGTCTGACCGTATCTACCCTGTATCTTTGATGCAATAAATGATCTCCCATATCCCCATGTATGTTGCATACGAAATAAATACGACAATAAAAACAAAGTATATACATGAAATGAATTATAACAATAAATAAACAAATGAATAAATAACATGGGTATTTTGAAAGGCAAAATTAATTTTAAAGAGTTTTTAAGTGGTTAGCCTTCTCAAAGTCCTTAGTAAAGTTGTCAAGCTATCGAGTCTAATTGTTTCCAAGTTTTATTTTATTTTACTTAATCTGATCAATATTAACTCTACCCATTTAATATTGACTCTTAACTAAGAATTGAAGAAAATTTAGGTTTTTAAACATGTTTTTTTTTTTTTTAAAAAAAAAACTTAAAGTTGCCACCTAACCAAAGTCAAGAAAAAATGAGTTATGTTAAATTGATTGGGTGGATCCATTTTAACCTAGCCACTGGTTTACTAGAAAACCGATTTAAAAATAAAATAAAATATTTTTGAAAACTAGAGGTTTGAGTTCACGGGCTAATCTATTAAACCCTAATGGGTACTACTTTTAACTTTTTGAATTTAGATTTTATCTTTCCAATAGTTATTTAGCTAATTATACATTCACAACAAACTAATTCTATTTGTAAAAAAAAATAATAATAAATCAAATTTTTTTACAAAAGGAAAAATAAAAAGATTTCCCTACAAGTGATTCAATAATCTACAGTCACTAGAATCGTAGAGAGTCGGAATCACTTACCAAACAATATGAAAAGCTATCTATATCTCGATAATCATAATGCCACTAAATACCTTAAAAGTTTAATTCAACTATACCACTTGTTTTCCTAAACTTATATGCTACATTCTCAGTCCAATGAAGCACTCTACACTCGAGTCTTAGCCCAGCCCTAACTTTATAAGTCCTACAGAAGAAACTATTAAGAGGTAAACTATATCTAGCTTAGTGAGTAACCTTCCTACGTTACCATTAGACAACGATAAGCAAGTTATATATCAAAGATATGAATGCATGTACAAGCATATGTAATGTAAATAATATATGCAATTGGACGATAATTGTATATAGTACGATTTTAATGCCCCCAATAGCTAAGTTAGGAAGTATTTAGGCACGTAAAGACCCAGGTCTCTTTGTCCAATACGAAATCTCTTAACAATATAACCACCGTCAACAGTAGGCACAACTCAGCCTCAAGTAGAAGGTGGCACTCCTCGAAGCTAAGTAGTTCCCAAAGGTTAAAGCAAGAATATGTCACACGAAATATATCGTATGATAAATAATCACAATACATAATATCAATATAGATCCATCCAAGCATGATCACCTACTCTACTATGTAGTGTTAACACCATTTAACTCATGTTGTAAGATGTAATGCATGTCTAGTTTAATTAGTGGCTAAATATTTATTAATTCCGGATTCATAAGGTAGTCAAGCAAGTATATTCCAGACACTCCAATGCCTTACGTTTTAATGCAGCAAATAAAGGTGTTTGAAATATCTTAAGATATTTTCCAAGCATAGTTCAACTAAAATAGTTACACATAAGTTCTCATATTCCCTAACATGCATCAAGTTCAATTATCATATATAATTAGATAGTGCACTAAATACAAGCACAAAACAAAGTAAAATAAGAGGCGACATACTCACTCAGCCTTGAAGTCAAGTATTGCCAGTAGTCCTCGGTAGTGTTGAACTTGGTATCCCAAATCACCTAAGTAAGGTAATTAAAATAAATAAGACTCATCTTAAATGTAATCTATTTACTAGCTTCACTATAATTTCCCTATTTCTGCTTATTTTACATCTTAATCATAACTTTCTCATTTTAAGTCTAAATTTCGTGTTCTTATAGTCAATTTTCATTGTTTTTTAGTGTTCTTTCATTTGGTGAGGTTATTTTTGGGCTTTTGGGTTAGCAAGGTTTTGATTTAGGCCTTATAAGTTTGTAGGTATAAAGGGTGAGTTTGATCACTTTAAGGTTTAGGCTTACTTTTGGGCTTTAAGCTTAGCTTTTGATCTTGGACCTTGCACTTAATATTTTGGGCTTCCTTTTAAGTATTTTAAGTGAACTTGTTCTGCCCAACACTTTAAATTTTCACCTTGGGCCGTGGTGTTGCTCTTGTGGACCTAAATGGGCCATTTTCACTAGTTTAAGGCCCTTGCCTACTAAGGGGCTTATAGGGGATGGCTTTAATGTGCTTTTAGACTTAATAGACCTTTTATATTTTATTTTATGAGTCTTTTAATTTAGGGATTAGATCTAATCACTAAGTTATTGGGTTCTATTCCTTATTCTTTTAAGAGCTTTTAGACTTATCTTGCATTTTATGACCTTAAGCCCAACTCTACTTATTATTTTGGACTTAAGCCTACTAAAAGCCTTAAGATAAGTCCATTATCTATTAGGATTTAGATCTAGTTCTTTTCATATATTGGGCTCCTAATCATTTTTCTAAAGCTTTAATAACTAACTAAGCTAGTTTAGGCCTAATTTATATTCTAAGACCCTAAACTTGATTCTAGCTTATTCCAATGGGCCAAATATGCTAATGAGTCCACTAAATAACTCATTTTACTAAGTGTTCCAAATCTGGTTCATCTCATTAATGGAGTTTCTAACTCTATTCCTAAGGCCTTAATCACTAACTTAATTAGTTTAAGCCATTTGGGTATGTGTATGAGTGATCTTTTGGTGGTAGTGGCTTGTCATTTGGTGGCGTATAGTGGTGGTAGGACCAAAAGGTGCTAATGTACATAGGGGAGGTCTAACGACTCCTTTTTGTTTTCTTCCCTTTTTCCTTTAGTTTTTGTTTAAGTTTCTTGAGAGTGTTTCCTAGGGTTCTCTATGCGTGAAGAATGGTGTCAAATTAAGGGGGACAAAAGGTAGCTACTTTGAGATAAGGGTATATGGTCCCGTCTTGTTATTATTATACCTTGTTTGCTTTTTGCCAAATGAGGAGAGATTTCGTCTCCTAAAGGACAAGTGTCCTTTAATTATTAATTAATCCTTTGTCTTTTGTTTTTAACTAAGTTTAACTTGTTACTAATTAAGATGTAATGAGAGTTGGTAGATGGATTAAAGGGTAATTAAGCTAATTAATTGCAATTGTACTTAATTAAGCAATTTAGGCCTAATTAGGGTGTAATTAAGGTCTTGCCATATTTTATCACTTTAATTAAGTTCATTGACCTATATTACTTTGTTTGTTAGAGTCCTTTATTATTTAAGATCAATTAGGGTTTTTAGACTATTTACGAGGCTGGCAATTTAGGATTTCTAAGCTATTGGAGAAATTATTTGCAATTAGCGAATAGTTTAGGGATATACTTAGGGTTTATTAGTTGAATTAGGGTTTTGAACTTTCAATTAAGGTTTTACTTAGTCTATTGATATTTTCTAATCGTTTTGAGGTTTCCAACGTATTAGGGTTTTTTGGGTTTTATAAGTACAATTAAGGTTTTAGGGTTTTACGCTCTTTAAGGTTTTTTGACTTTATTACTTAAGGTTTATGACTTATTATTTAGGGTTAAATCATTTAATTTATGGATTTTAGTATTATATCATTTATTACATATTGAATAGTTCTAGGGATTATTTATTATCTCCTGTATTTGACTCCAAGTTTAGATTCAAAAGTTTATGGGGTTCATATTGTCTCCCTAAGTATATGGTTGGCATCATTAAGAAGATATTTTCATATATTTCCTATAGCTTTATATGATTAATCGCTCTTGACTTATAGTTAATTATGATGTAAAACTTCGATTAGAGAATTAAGGTGTAATTAAGTTCCTTAATCTTAATTATTAGTACACTTGACACAAATTAGGTGCATTTTAGGGCTTACTGTATCAAATTAAGTTGATTAAGCCCATTGGTCATCTTATCTAATTAGTTTAAGGAATTGAGACAATTATTACTGTTCGAGTATGTTTTAGAGGGTAGATTACGGTTTTAGGGCATTTAAGTGATTAGTCTCCAATTAATGAATAGTTTTACCATTTAATTAGAGTACACTAGTTGGATTAAGGCTTTTGACCGTAGATTAGGGTTTTACAATTTAAAGGCTCATACGTATTAGGGTTTCAATTAGGATTTTAGTATTCAAAGATTCATTTAATGGCTATAGTATTTGTTTTAAGGTTTTGAAGTCATTGTTAAGGTTATCTATACCAATATTCATTTTTAGTTTAACTTACCCTTTATTGGTTTCAAAGAGCTCTCATGGGTTTCGACTATTAGTCTCTTTCCCATTAGGGTTTGGGGTTAGTTTCGTTATATTAGTTTGACCTTAGGAGTTAATATTCATTATTGGCATTTGTTTATAAGATTTTAGGGCTTTTGAGTATAGGGGTCAACTAAGGCTTGGACTACCATTTAAGGTTTTAAGAGTTTGAGTTCGAGTTCGAGTTTTTTTTTTTTTAGAATGATTTTTAGGTTTAAGGTTAGTTATTTTACCAGTACTAAGAGCATCTTTCGAGGAAACCTTATTAACTTCTAACCTCTTATCTAAGAAATTTGTGGGGATTATACTGTGGCTTGAAAGGGAGTTGGTTTTTGGAGCATACCGAACTCAATGGTGGTTGTGGATTTAAGGGTAGAAGCGCAAGTGGTGGTGCATGAAGTTGGTGGCTCACAGTTGTTAAGGTCTAGGTTTTAGAGGGTAATGGAGCCATTAGGGAGCATAGTGGTCATTGCTAAGGGTGGCTTTCAACAACTCTTGGGATGGGGATGGTGGTTGTAGTGTTACTTGGTTTAAAAAGTTTCAATTTGAAGATTATTCTAGAGAGAGGGAGAAAGCCGTGGCTAGAGAGAGAGAAAGCGATGAAGGCTTGGCTCTTACTTATACTATTCGAAGTTCAATTTTTTTCACAAGTCAATAGAAATGAATTGAATTTAAAGAGCTGGATGAATGGTTATTATGGCTAATTTTAATTCAATTTCATTGAATTTAGTTGACACAAATGGTTAAAACGTGCTCATTACATTCAATTATTTCCTAAAATATCAATAAGAAGCTTCAATTATTCATGAATGAGCTCAAAGAGTGCTTGGTCCATACAAAAGAAAATCTATGCATATAAGTTTTCCTTAATCTTCAAACTCCAATTTGACCTCTTTAAGGATTGCACTTAGATGTCTTATTAGGTTCAATCCACTGTATTCCATGCGTGCTTAGGGATTTCATTATTGATTTGATGAAATCATGCAAAAAAATGTTTCAAATGTGGTCTAAAAGTAGATACCCTAAGCATGTGTTTCATGAGAAAATGAGGGAATGAAGGGGAAAGAGGAGGAAAAGGTACTAACATGGTGTTGACATGGCGCCATGTTAACTTACGGTCACAACTAGGTAGTGCCACACGTCAATAGATATGTAGCCCAATGGCATGTCGATACATGGCAGGTGCTTTGTAAAAAGGAAAAAAGCACAAATGTGTTTGCTACAAGATTTGAACCTATGGCTTCTAACTCAAATGCAATGTCAAGTCTAAGTATAGTACCATTAGCCTGTTAGCCTATGCATTATCCATATATACAATCAAATTGCATATATAAACTAAGTATAATTAAGTTTCTTAATATTAATTACTTGTACACTTGACACAAATTAGGTGCATTTTAGGGCTTAATGTGTCAAATTAAGTTGGTTAAGCCCATTAGGTCATCTTATCTAATTATTTTAAGGAATTGAGACAATTATTGCTATTCGAGTATGTCTTAAAGGGTAGATTAGGGTTTTAAGGCAATTAAGTGATTAGTCTCCAATTAATGAATAGTTTTACCATTTAATTAGAGTACACTAGTTGGATTAGGGATTTCAATCGTAGATTAGGGTTTTACAATTTAAAGGCTTGTACGTATTAGGGTTGCAATTAGGATTTTAGTGTTCGAAGGTTCATTTAAGGACTATAGTATTTATTTTAAGGTTTTGAATTCATTGTTAGGGTTATCTATACTAATATTCATTTTTGGTTTAACTTACCCTTTATTAGTTTCAAAGAGCTCTCATGGGTTTTGACTATTAGTCTCTTTCCCATTAGGGTTTGGGGTTAGTTCCATTAGATTAGTTTGACCTTAGGAGTTAATATTAGTTACTATTATTTGTTTATAAGATTTTAGGGCTTTTGAGTGTAGGGGTCAACTAAGGCTTGGACTGTCATTTAGGGTTTTAGGAGTTTGAGTTCAAGTTTTGTTTTTTTTTTGTTTCTTAGAGTGTCTTTTAGGTTCAAGGTTAGTTATTTTGCCAACACTAAGAGTATCTTTCAGGGAAAACTTATTAACTTCTAACCTCTTATCTAGGAAATTTGCAAGGATTATACTGTGGCTTAAAAGGGAGTTGGTTTTTGGAGCATACCAAACTCAATGGTGGCTGTAGATTCAAGGGTAGAAGTGCAAGTGGTAGCACATGAAGTTGGTGGATTGCAGTTGTTAAGGTTTAGGTTTTGGAAGGTGGTAGAGCCACTAGGAAGCATGGTATCATTGTTAAGGGTGGCTTTCAACAACTCTTGGGCTGGGGGTAGTGCCCACAATGTTATCTTGGTTTGAAAAACTTAAGAGATTTTTTTTTTTAGAGCTTAAGAGTGTTTTTAGTGTGAAAAATCCCTTAGATGATGAAGGCTTGGCTCTTACTTATACTATTTGAAGTTTAATTTTTTTCACAAGTCAATAAAAATGAATTAACTTTAAAGAGTCGGATGAGTGATTATTATGATGAATTTTAATTCAATTTCATTGAATTTAGTTGAGACAAATGGTCAAAACATGCTCATCGCGTTAAATTATTTCCTAAAATATCAATAAGAAGCTTCGATTATTCATGAATGAGCTCAAATTACGCTAGGTCCACATGAAAGAAAATCTATGCATATAAGTTTTCATTAATCTTCAAACTCCAATTTGACCTCTTTAATGACTACACTTGGATATCTTATTAGGTTCAATCCACTGTACTCTATTCATGCATAGCGATTTCATCATTGATTTGATGAAATCATGTAGAAAAATGTTTCAAATGTGGTCTAAAAGTAGATACCCTAAGCATGTGTTTCATGAGAAAATGAGGGAAAAAAGGGGAAAGAGGAGGAAAATAGGGGAAAAAGTACCGACATGGTGTTGACATGGTGTCATGTCAACTTACGATCACAACTAGTTAGTGCCATATGTCAACAATAGATACATGACCCAGTGGCATGCCGATACGTAGCAAGTGCATTGTAAAAAAGAAAAAGGCACAAATGTGCTTACTGCAAGATTTGATCCCTTGACCTCTAACTTAAATGCAATGTCAAGTCCAAGTATAATACCATTAGGCTATTAACCTATACCTTATTCATATATACAATCAAATTGCATATATGAACTAGGTCAGTTTGGATTAGACTTAAATTTAAGGCCAAGCTTAACCCCACACCACCCACAAACCCAAACCACACCCCCACCCCCCTTCTATTTAATGTCCAAACAAAATATTAAAGCCAATTTGAAATTTCCTATTCAATTTTAAACTATCTCTTTTTTTTTTCTCTAAATTTTCTATTTTTTGTATTTTTCTAATTTTTTGGGTTTTTCTAAGTTTTCTTTTTCTTTTTTTTTATGTATTTTATAAGTTAGGACTGTTTTTTCATATTCTAAAGGATCTCTAAAATTATAAGGGGAAAAAAACAAGGTATCTACACCTCTTGTACTCATCATTCGTCTCCAGCTATCAACTTAAACTATACTCAAGCATAAGCTTAGCTTATCCAACCATCAACTCAGTCGACCCAAATCTAAGCCATACTAAATACATCTAAGGTGAATTCACTTTAGAAGAATTAACTAATTGATTCAGCATAGTCAACCTACTACCTTAGCTCGGTAGGTATTGGACTGATCACACAGAATTGTCTTTTTTGCCATAGAGCCATCCATCCACAAGGAGCCATGATGTGATAGAATCCTTTGTACAAGACACTAATTTTGTTGTATTTTCAATTGTACCCTTATTATTTCTTGTACATTATTTCTTTTAGATACTCTTTTTTGTCTTTTCTATTTTGGGTAGGTTACCTTAGTTTTCGAGTATAAATACCCACAATACATATAGCCGCAATCATCTTACATCAAAGTATTGAATATACCCTTTGTTCATTGAGCTTTCATTAGCTTGTTCACTGACTTCACTTTTATCCTAACCCTTAAGTAAGGATAGGTGCCGAGTAACCTCATCGGACCATCTTGTGCATCATATTGAGTTATGCTGTGAGTCCTCAGAAGTTCCTTGTATTATCATATCCTTAGAGTTGTTCTTAGGTTTGTTTGTTTTATTTTTTACTATTTTCACGCGATTCCCCATCACTTTCTTCAAGCTTTTTGTAAGTTTAGACCCATCCCTACGACCAACCTTGAAAATCTTTGGCTTTGGTTCGCATTAAGAATGCATAGCATCTCTCCACTCGTCATGTTAAACAGATACCTTATAACTTCTTAGTTAAGTTAATTTATCAATAGCAAAAGAAAAACCTTGATGACTAGGAATCAAATGTGAATAACCAAAAACTAAGGCTAAAGCATTAGGTGTAAGATGAGTACAAACATACTCTTGTATGTAATTCGTTGTAACCTTCGTAAAGAAGATTGTAAATCATGTGTGTCACATGAAGAATCAAAATGAGAAGGTTGTGAAGGAGGACTAAGAGAATCACCATGCTTTGAAAATGATGAATAATAATCAAGAGATAAACTAATATCAAGAGTACATGGATGATCAATATCAAATGAATTATCATTCAAATAATGATTATCAAGATAAGGAAAAATAGTCTTATGAAAAACTACATCTCAAGAAAGAAACACTTGTTGTCAGTTAATATCATACACCTTATACCCTTTCACAACATGATCAAAACCAAGAAACATATAATTCGCTGCCTTGGAATCAAATTTGTGTTTATTCTTATCATGTGTGGAGGCAATATACAAACACCTAAAAACATGCAATTGTTGATGATCTAGTAAGGTATTAAAGAGCAACATGTAAATTACAATATCCCTAAAACTTCAATGGTAACCCACCTTACGTCTTTAAAGCCCATGCCACTTGCAAAATGTGTTGATGTTTTCACTTTACTATGCTATTCTATTATGGTGTCTTGACATAAGTAGTCTAGTGTAAAATACCATGTAAAGCATAAAATTTTGGCATATTAAATTCTTAGCCATTATCAGTCCAAATACATTTGATAACGACACCAATCTAAGTACAAACATAAGCAATAAATTGTTGTAATAATTTCCGAACATCAGACTTAAAACGCATTGGAAAAACTTAATTAGCTTTATTATAATCGTAAAAAATGGTAAGGAAATAATGTTGATTATTCATTGTAGAAACTTTTATTGGTCCCCATATATCAACATGAATCAATTCAAAAGAAGCACTAGTACTCGAAGTACTCAAAGTAGTTGAAGGAAATGTTAAACACTTCTATTTTGAAAAGTAGCAAGTATTACAAGGTTCTAAAATATCATTAGTATCTACATCAAATCATATCTTGGAAAGAACTTTCATCCTATTGAGAGAAGCATGTCCTAAGAAACAATGCAAAGATGACCATTATTCTTATCAACAAAGCAACAAGTAAATTCGTTTCTACTACAATTACTTCCTTCCATATCAGTAAACTTCAATTGATAGAAACCATTGATCATCTTAGCAAATCCAATCACTTTCTAGTGCTGCAACTCCTGAATGAAACATTCATTTGATGCGAAAATAGTGCAATAAACAATCATTGACATCAATTTACTAGCTGATGTTAAGTTAAACTTGAATTGAGACACATAAAGAACATTTTCCAAGGTTAAAACCAATTCAATCTTATTATCCTAATATTGGAGACTTCTACTTGAACATTATTGGGTAATTGGACTAAGATACCTTTTACTAGCTTATAGAATAAAAAAATTCTTCAAAGAACAAGATATATAGCCACTCACACCAGTATACATCACCTAAATCTGATCACAAATGCTTTGTATTGTAGAACTAAATGAAAAATTGTTACCTTTAATGTCAATCTATAAGGCTTTTAAAATCTTCTTATTGCTACTAATTATTAGGTGTAGTTTGTCTTTTGATTAGTTACATCAACTTTACCTACTGAACTTTAGTAAGAGGAAATTGATGATTTCCACTTATATTAGCAGAATGCACAATTTCAACTTGATTAACCCTTCTATATTGTTTGATTTATTATTAGATCTTATATTAGTTGGATATTTGTGTTTCCTGTAACATTTATCCATCATAAGTGCACTTAAACCACAGTATGAGAAAATTGCTTTCTTGACACTACTCTTACTCATAAACTACCTCTACTATCCAACAGCTTTTCTTGCAAAAGTACTTGAATCTCCAATTTGTTGGACACTAGAAACCAACTACCTTTCTCATTGTATTACCAAAGATAAAACTTTATTTATACTAAGCAAGGGTTCCATGAGTAATACTTAAGTCTTTACATTTGCAAAATTATCCTTACTTTATTAGAATTTTGATAATCTCTCATATATTCACAACGTTGCAATTATCATGATACGGACTCGCGGATGAACAATTGAACCCAATATCACACGTAACCAAAAGGATTGGTTCAAGCCATAAGATGGCTTGAAAAAATAAATGATAGTCGAGGGCGAGAAGAGGTTCTTGTGCACCGACGAAGGATATGACACACCAATACCTCATACAAGCTCAGGTCATGCTTGATATGATGTGCAAGTATGGTCAGAGGTCACTCGCCACTAGTCCACGCTCGAATGGGCTAGATAAGAGTAGCTCAAGAGTAAGTAAGAGGACACTTAACTCAAGAGATGGTAAAAAGTTCAATGTATTCTTTTGTATATATTCTCTTGCGACTGTTACATTATGTGATTATTTATAGTATCCTGTTAGGGCAAGTTCTATGTACAAATAATTACAAAAATGAATTCTTATTTGCTAAATAAAAGGAAAATAATTTACAGGAAAAACACGAAATCATGCACAGTGAACATCATTTGTCAAAAAAGATAATACGATTGTCAAAAAGGACATTGTACGTACGTTTTTATTGTGATTCTAACAATATTATGATCTAAGTAGGGGGTAGGCCTCTACTCAAGTTTGTTCAACATTAGAATTTTAGCGCCCTGACTATTGGAGTTGGATTAGGGTTGGCTCAAGGACAGCTTACAATGGAGTAGGCCTCGAGTGGCCGGCTTTTGATAGTCATTAGCTTGGCTTCGATGCCGTAGAGATTGTTGTTTTCAGATTTAGTGCTTAGGCTAATGCATAGTAGAGGGTTCGGTTCAGTATGTCGGCTGGTCACCTCAGTAACGCCTTGGATAACATGGAGAGCAAAGTAGCTCGGTGGATCAAACTGGGGCAAGCACTGCTCCTTAGTGCTTAACTCACCTCAAATAGCTCAGTGGACTACCTGAGTGAGCCTTCGGGCTTAGGAGTGTGTAATCAGTCCTTGATCCCTATCGTATCGTGTCCATTACAAATTGGAAGAGGTCTAAGAACAATAAGTTCATCCCATAAAATTTTTTAATTTTGTGAAGTATTTAGGAACAGAAAAATTACCTTATTAAAGGCTATAAATTTCTTTTTGTAACTTTAAAATTCTCTTTGAATTTCCTTGTGAAAATCGTGCATGAAGATCTTTCTTGCACAATTGGTTTAGATAAGGAATTACGATCTATAAAAGAACCGTTGTATTAATTCGCTCCTACACTAGATATGAAGGATTGTTCTTGTTTGATTACTCGATAGTACCATCAACAAGCTTTAACTTATTCATAGATAACAATGCTACTTTCATTATTCAGTAGCAAGAAGGGTAGTTAGAACCATTAAGGACGGAATACACTAATACTAAAGACAAACTCTCACTCGAATGAAGTTAATAAGGGCTTGAAAGTTGTTCTTCTTCCTTTACCATTCAAGAAAAAATCTAGAGGAAAAGATTAAGATTTGATACCATGATAAGTGAATTTTCTATGAAATGAGAGAGAGAGTGATGCAGACTAAGACCAAGACCAAGAACAAACAAGGCCAATCACTAGATGGGTCCAAGCTTGTCGAAAGTTTGAAGGAGTTAATGGGGAATGGTGGAAAGAACAAATGACGAATGAAAAAGTAAGCAAAACCCACGAACAACTCCAATGGATGTGATGCATTAATGGAACTTCCGAGGACTCATGGCTCAGTTCGATATGATGCATGAACTAGTCTAGTGAAGTTACTTGCCACCTAACCTCACTTAAGGGATAGGATAAGAGTGAAGTAAGAGTAAACATGCATAGTGTTTACACAAAGGAAGAATATCCAATATGTTAAGGGTAATCTGTTGTATTTATACGCGTAAGTTAAGGAAGCTTGCCTAAAAGGGAAAAGATAAAAAGGGTATTTCCTAAGAAAGTAATTGATAAGATATAAAGGGTAAAAATGAATATCAACAAAAAAAATCATTAGTCTAACGGATTCTACACATGATTCTGTATAAGTAGTGATGCTGTATTGGTAATGCCGTTGGAAGATGTAGACAAAAAGTATGGCCAACTTGCTTGTTTAAGAAGGGGTAGCTTAGTTAGTCTGGACTCTCTCTCTCAGCAGATTAGCATAATGGATGTTGAGTAAGTGATTGGTCAAGAGTAAGTGAGAATAAAGGTTAATTATTGTTTCGGTCAACTGTTTTTCAGCACATTCTCTATGAGAAATAGGCAATCATTTAACTCGGTATGTAGAATGGGTCGGCAAGAAGATACTTAGCCTTGATAGAAGTCGATTGGAGCAAAAGAATCTACTTTGCCAAGCCTTCCAATCCTTGGGCTCAGCTACATGTCAAAGGCCTAGTAACCTGATTCCTATCATTCCCCCTAGGTTGATTTAGATTTAGGATCAAATCTGAATAGTCTTCAATAAACTCTTTGTCAGGGTGATATAGATTGAGGTCAGCAATGTTGAAAGTGTCAGAAAGCCCATCGTCTTCTAACAATTCCAATCTATAAGCATTCACACTGATCTTCTGAAGGATTCTGAAAGGTCCTTTGGCTCTTGCAGATAATTTGTTCCTTCTCTTGCTCGAGAATCATTCCTTGTTGAGGTGCAGCTATACGAAGTCTCCTTGCTAGAATAGTTTAGCCATCCTACCCTTGATACTCTCTCGCATTCTTTTGGCAACTTAATTAATATGCCGAATGACTTTATTATAGATGTGCTAAAGGGATTATGCTTTAACTCTTGCATCAAGGTCCTTTTGTACAAGTATAGGAACAAGAGTATGATCGAAGGGCAACGAGGGATTGAAATCATAGATAACTTCAAAGGGGGTTTGCTTAGTGGTATCATATATTATTTAGTTGTAAGCGAATTTGACCACTGGTAAGTAAACGTCCCAATTGGCCAAGTTCTTGCCTACTATAACTTGGAGCAGTGATCCTAAAGTACAATTAACCATCTCTATTTGGCCGTTAGTCTGAAGGTGACAAGAAGTACTAAATAGTAGTTTAGTCTCCATCCGACGCCATAAGGTCCTTTAGAAATGGCTCAAGAACTTCGGGTCTCTATCAGAGACTACACTTTTCGGCTTGCCATGTAACCATACAATCTCCTGCAAAGAAAGAGAAGCAATAGTCAAAGCATCGTTAGTTTTGGCATAAGGCACAAAGTGTGCCATCTTGTTAAACCAATCCACCATAATCATTAGAGAATCTTTGCTTTGGGCAATTTATGGTAATCCAAGGACAAAGTCTATGCCTAACTCAGCCTATGGTCTTGTCGAAACAAGCAACTGTCATGAATTGAGGACAACCTAGTCATGGCAGATGCCGTATATTGTACGAAGAACCCCTGATTGGTTACCCTTCCAATCATGAACTCTTCACACAATATACAAGGTTTTACAACCACTAGTTTCCTAAGAACATACAGATCCATATGATATCGTCACACAAAAATATTTATATAAAGTTTAAAGTACAACGTTTACAAATATACAGTAATTTATTACATCTAGGTCTATATTACTACTAAAACAAAAGTACATAAGTAAAAGTCTACATAAACTGTTCTTTCTCAATATACAGGATGGCTCGCTTTTGCCCAAATCTCCAAGCTAACCTGTGGCATCCCCTAGCCAACCTCAACTAACAAGTTATCTTCCAGCAAAAGTCTAAGGGGGTATAAGCCTAAGCTTAGTGAGCAAAACCCTCAGCCACACCATAGGTAAGTTATAAATACATTATATTCATGTATATGAATGAGTAATCAAATAGAATGCCAAACAATACGTATAGTTAACAAGTCCATATATGTAACTCAGATTTAACGCCCTCCGAAGTCAAGGTTAAAGTATATATGGCACCAATCAGATTCGAGTATTATGCTAGAACTTACTTAACGACGGAAATTTACGTTCCGTACTTAAATCAAATAAGTCTTTTATTTTCATAAAAACTAAGTTCTAATATAATCGTGAGTGGGCCCCCACAGTCTACACTCACCCCTAAACGGAGGTCTCTAGACTCAACCCTTAGCTAGGCGGTTGGCGCCTCCAATGTCTAGTACTCCCACAGGCCAGGATAAGGTCATTTTATACGAGTGCACCATACAGAACCAACAAATTAATAATAACAACCTCCGAATGGCCTCTTTTTACCTCTGTGTAATGTGATGGCCGGAATTGTGTCTATACAATGCATGTTGATGCATGTACCAGTTTCTTCTTATGAGTCGAGTATAATTAAGTCCAATTATGATGTGACCATTCAATAGTACACACAATCATTTTCTATACTATCATGTAACAAACAAGGTATTATTTGTACTTAAGGTAAATTCACAACTCAGCACGTAATAACATACACAAGCATTTCCCAACTCCACACAACAATCAATTAACAATAACATTTAGGTCCATTATCTACAATCATATATAAGTATGGAATCATAGGGTAAATACTCACTCGGCCATGACAACTTGCTCTAGTCGTAGTAATCAATCAGGAGATCTTCGCCTACCTCGGAATCACCTGATCATTACGATATAATAACACTAGTAAGTAATTGAATTAACTAGTAAATCTAAATATCTATTTACCTAATTCTACTTAGATTACTATCAACTTTTATCTTATTAGACTTTATCATTAATCGTATATAACTTTTTCGTTCTATTTATGAATTTATAGTCATTTTTCATCGTTTTCGAATGCACGTTCACACGGTGATGTCCATTTTAGACGTTAAGACCCATGTTTTACGATATGGACTAAATTTATGGAAATTTTTAACTATGGAAACTTAATTATTTTTATTGCTTATATTTATATCCTTTATTTGTACTTAATGATTTAGTTAGCCCTTAGATTCTTACACTTAGAGAATTTTACCTTAATATTACTAATTTATGTACTTAATTAAGTTTAATCTAATTTAGGAAGTGTATTAGGGTTTACTAATTTATGTACCTAATTCTTATGTACTCTTCTCATTTCTTATTTTATAAACTTATGCTTATATCATCACTTACATCATCAATCACTTCTATCATGGCTTATGTTTGTTTTGCTTACATAAGCCTTACCTCATGCCTAAATGTATTATGTACACTTATGTACATTTATACATATGTTAAGTTTATACTTATACCATTACTCTACTTGTATGTATACTTATACATATACTTATACCGTATTTATACTTGTACATATACCCATATATATATATATATATACGATCACATATATATTTTTATACAAATTTTGTATGCCTAAATTTCCTCTTAAGAAGGCTTCTCTAATTTCATTCTTTTTGTGTTTTAAGAGTGTATTTAGCATAGTATAGATATGTATAGTTAGTATATGTCTTAGTTTAGGTTATGCACATAATGAATACTTATGTACCAAGGTCTCTATACTTGTATTTCTCTAGTATACCCTTATATACATATACTTAAAGACATATACACATGCATCTCCTTCCACTTCACCATGATTTCTACTCTTCCATACCTAAAGATTGAAACTTTATGCCTTCTTCAACATAAATATACATAACACATAACTACTCATCTAATCTACCTCTTCACCTAACTAGTAAATAATATAAAGCAATACATAATAACATAATAATATACCTTAGTTTGTTCTTGAAATATGGAGACAAATTTGGAAAAAATTGGAAAGTGAAAGGGAAAGGGAAGGTCACGGCAATTGGGGGGGGTGGGGTGTAAGGGTTTGATTTTTTTTGTTTTGTGTTATGTTCGAAAAGAAGAAGATAGTGGGGTCTAGAAGGAAAAGAAATGGATGGCAATTAAAGGGGAAGAAAGGAAAGAAAAGCTAAAAGAAAAGAAATCATTAGATGACTTAGATATTTTCTAAAGTGTAAGTGTCTTTTGTTGACTTTTTTAAATGTTGACTTAGTCAACCTTTTGACCTTGGTCAACATGTGTTGACTTGGTCAACTTTTCAAAAGCATATGCCATTTAGTATACATAATGTAGTAATTAAGGAAAATTAAGAAAAAAATTAAGGAAATGAAGGCAAATGAGACAATTGATGAATTGATTAGTAAAAATAGATGATGAGATCTTACTTTAGGTATTTATATCTTATATACATCATTTGGTAGGCTATTTAGTATAACTAGTATGAAAGGTATCAATTAGGGTATTAAGGTTTATTACATGTAACCTAAATATCAACTAAACCCCCAAATCTATGTATATACACTTAGAAGATAAATGTTATCTATGATACAATATCTTTGTTTCTAAAGGATTACTTAGGGATACTAAATATATATGCATGATTGAAAGTTATCTCTAATCTTTCACTAATGATTTGGCAAAATATGAAGGTTGTATTATCAATTAGGGTTTTAGGGTATATCATGATGAATTAGTGCTCGTATGTCTTTAAGGTTATAGTTTTAGGGTTTTTATTACTTTCTAATGAAATTTTTAGTGTTTACATACATTTAGGGTAGGAAAATTTTATATGCGATCGATTAGGTATTTTAGTGTTTTCATTTTTATTAGCCTTGTCAACTCCTAGATTATCTAACTTACTTGAGTCTTCTTCAAAAGCTAGATAAAAAATTTTAGGAGTTTACAACAATGACATTACTTTCCCCTTTTTTGCTTGATACTTATCTCTTTTGCATATGGCATAGCTTGCAACAATTCAATGCATATCTTACCTCATCCTAAGCCAAAAGAATTGACCACTTAGCAACTCATATGTCCTTCTCTCCCTAAAATGTCCAGACAATCCTCCATTGTAGGCTTCCTTGATCAGTAGCTCCCTTAGGGAACAAATTGGCATGCATAATTTTCTACCTCAAAACAAGTAGGCATCCTCCACATGATACTCATCCACTATTCTTCCATCGATGCATTGCATAATTATAGGTCTAAAGTATGGATCCTCAAAGTATTGTTTTTTGATACTTGTAAACCCAAATAGTTTGGTCCGTAGTTCATTCAGAAGTGCATGTCTTCTTAAAAGAGCATCGGCAACTGTATTGCTCTTTCCTTGTTTATATTTTATTACAAAATTGAATCCCTCAAGGAATTCTACTCATCTTGCTTGCTGCTTAAACAACTTTTTGTAGCTTCTAAGATACCTCAAAGACTCATAGCTAGTGTAGACGATAAACTCTTTTGGCAATAGATAATGCTATCATACTTGCAGTGCTAGGATCAATGCTAAGTGTTCCTTATCATACACAGAGTAATTTAATTGCGGTCTTCTAAGCTTCTCACTATGGAAGGCCATTGGTCGACCTTCTTGTATTAAGACAGCGCCTATTCCAATGCTTGATGCATCACATTACAGCTTAAATATTTTCTCGAAATCAGGTAGAACTAACACTGAGGTAGAGGTCAATCTTTCTTTTACCTCGGAAAAGCTCCTCTCCTTCCTTTCTCCCCATTGGAAGTCGAGTACTAAAATTCCTATTGTCTATAGAATGAAGCCAATCCATGGAAACTTCTCACGTCAGCATAAGTAATAAGAGTCAACTACTTGACAATTGCTGAGATCTTCTCATCATCCACTTGTAAGCCTCCTCTACTTACTACATAACCCAAGAATACCACTACTTCCTAGCAAAAGTAACACTTCTTAAGATTGCTGAATAACCTCTCGGCACAGAGGATATCTAAAATGGCTTAGAGATGTTCATAGTAACTCGATATGTCGACACTGTAGACCAATATGTCGTCAAAGTACAGTACGACATAATTCCCAATCGAATGTCTCAACACATGATTCATTAGCTTTATGAAAGTGTTCGGAGCATTCGATAAGTTGAAGGGCATCACCATCCATTCATATAATCCATGTTAAGTCTTAAATGTCGTTTTCCACTCATTTCCTAACCTCATGCAGATTTGATGGTAGGCAGACTTAAGATCAATCGTACTAAAAATCTTAGCTCCACTCAGCTCATCTAGCATGTCCTCCAATCTTAGGATAAGATACCTGTACTTGATTGTGATCTTGTTCACAACTTGGCTATCAACACACATTCACCAGGTTCTATCCTTTTTCGGCACTAAAAGAGTCAGTACAGTACAAGGGTTGAGACTTTCTACAACATATTCTCTCTCTAGCAACTCATTGACTTGACATTGGAGCTCAGAAGCCTACTTTGGATTCATTCGATAGGCTGGTTTATTCGGCAATATGGCACCGGGTACTAAGTCAATGCAATACTCTATGCCTCGAGTAAGGGGTAACCCTTCGGCTAATTGTTTTGGGAATAGATCGGCATACTCATCCAGCAACTCGTTGATTTCTTGGGGTAATTTACCCCGCTCCTTCATTTCTAATAGTCGCCTAACCAACATGAAGGTTGGGTCATTAACATTGATGGCCTCTTAAGGCTCGGCTTTACCCATCACCAGAGCCTTCTTTGATCTATGAGCACGTTTTGTCTATAGTTTATTAACTTCTCTTGGCGGCATCAGGTTTGCTATGATCTTCCGGCCATCCTTCTCAAATGTGTACATGTTCTTGTAGCCATCATGAATAACTCTCCTATCAAATAACCATAGTCTACCTAGCAATACGTGGGAAGCACACATGGATAGTACGTTACAGAGAATTTAGTCAGAGTAACTCCTTATAGTGATCGGTAGTAATATTTACTAAGTGACATGTAGTGCCTCTTTCTCACTCAACTAGTGTAACTTGTACAACCTTAGATATACAACAATTAGCAACTTCAATTTTGCAATAAGATCGGCCAATGCCACATTAGTGCAACTTCTACTATCTATAATGAGGCCACACACTTGATCATTTACCTTATAGGTGGTATGAAATAGATTCTCTCTTTGCTCCTCCTCTCGTGAGGGTTCCATATTCATTGTACGTTAAACAACCATGATCAATTGGTCTAAGTCTTCGGCGAACACATCTTCTTCAATCAATTCTTTATCGACATTTTCTTTCTCAATAGAGATCTCCACCTCCTTGGGTTCCTCATTTGTACTATCTACCTCTAACTTCAGGATGTCTCCCTTGATGACCATAGTCTGTCAATTCGGGTATTGAGTAGCCATGTGTTCGAACCCTTGCCACTTGAAGCACTTGATCTAGCTTGTCTTTCTACCTGATCCTTACCCCTTCTTATAAGTTCGGGTAGGCACTTCAACATCAGGTTGACCTTTTTGATGAGCTCGGACATCTATCTTTTGGCTCAGCTCAGTACTCGACTATGCTTAGTAGCTTACCTGTCCAGGTCAACTAGTCAACATCCTAGCCGATACTCAACTCCTTTTTTGCCTCTCTACTCATTGGGCTACTCTGATGGCCTCATCCATTGTTGTGAATCAGTAAAATTCTATAATGTCTTGAATATCACGTCTCAATCCTGTGATGAACCTAGGGATTGTTCGCATTAGGGGTTCCTTTACTTCACATTAGATCTTGACAATTTGGAATTCCTAAACATACTCGTCAACTATTCAGCCTCCTTGTTTTAGCTTCTGAAGCCAAGTGAAAGTATCCTATAGGTAAGTTTTCGGTACAATTCTATTTCTCAATATTCTCTTCATCTCAGGCCATGCATTAATCTCTTGATATCCCTCTCGCCTCCTCATAGCCTAAAAATTCTTCCATCACATGGCAACATATCTAGAGAACTAAACAACAACTGTTCTCACTTTCTTGTAATCCCCGTACTAATAGTAGTAAAAAACACACTTCACTTTCTCTTCCCACTCTAAATATTCATTAGCATTTCTAAATCCATTGAAGCTCGAAATCCAAAGTTTCACATGGTCGGATGCTCTAGGGTCTCAAACTTGCTCCTCTTCAAAATACTCTTCCTTGTCCTCTTCATCCAGTTCCCTTAGGTTTATCTTTCGTTTAACTTGTTCACCTACTCCTCCACCTTGAACTGGTCGAGTTGGGTTCTGGCCTCTAATAGGTTGAGCAACTCACAGGGTGTTTTGCATGGCCCTAGAGGGTCAGTAAGCCAATGCATGAATAGCTTGGGTTAGATCTACTAAGAGATTAGTTACCTCATCAAGTCTCTCGTCAATATTTCTCGGAGTTCCTTGAGACTATCGTCTATGATGGATAACTATACTATTGTCATCTCCCGTACCAACATTCATACTCAGGTCTATCATTTTCTTCACAGATTTAAAGCTCAAACAAACACTTCAGGAAATTGACAGCTAGCAAACACAATAGCTAAGATGAATGCAATAACTTACTCTGTTTCACATCCACAGAGCAGAGTATAACAAAACTTCAAAAAGAACCAACTATAGCTCATACGAAACCTCCACTCTAATAACAAGATAATACAAACTGAGACTAAGAACAGACAAAGCCAATCACTGCATGGGTCCAAGCTTGCCAAAAGCTTGAAGGAGTTAATGGGGAATGGCAGGAAAGAACAAATGACGAATGAAAAAGTAAGCAAAACCTACGAACAACTCCAATGGATGTGACACACTAATGGAACTTCCGAGGACTCACAATACAACTCGATATGATGCACAAGTTAGTCTGGTGAGGTTACTCGCCACCTAACCTTGCTTAAGGGATAGGATAAGAGTAAAGAGAGAGTAAACAAACATAGTGTTTATGTAAAGGAAGAATATCCACTATGTTAAGC
The DNA here is from genome assembly GCA_024138015.1 of Lumnitzera littorea. Lineage (NCBI taxonomy): Eukaryota > Viridiplantae > Streptophyta > Magnoliopsida > Myrtales > Combretaceae > Lumnitzera > Lumnitzera littorea. The sequence continues at coordinate 77,143,245 of JAMXBB010000008.1, forward strand.
GTAATGTATTGTTTATAACTACAAGTACTAGGGGTATTTATACCCATAAGTTAGGGAAACTTGCCTAAAAGGAAAAAGGCAAAAATGGCACTTCTTAAAGAAGTAATGTACAAGATGCAAAGGATAAAAATGAATATTCAAGAAAAATAATCATTGGTTTGATAGATTCTACATATAATTCTGTACTTGTAGCGATGCTGTATTGGTGATGCCGTTGGAAGATGTGAACAAAAAATACGGCTAGCTTGCTTGTCCGAGTAAGGGTAGCTTAGTTAGTTCAAACTCTCTCTCTCGGTAGATCACCATAATGGATGCTAAGTAAGTGACTGGTTAAGTGTTATTGAGAATGAAGGTCAGCTATTGTCTTGGTCAACCATTTCTCGACACACTATCTATGAGAAATAGGTAGTCATTCAACTTGGTATATAGAATAGGTCGACTAGAAGATGCTCGACCACGGTAGAAGTCTATTGGAGCAGAAGAATCCGCCTTGCTAGGCCTTCCAGTCCTCGAGCTTAACTATGCATCAAAGGTCCAATAGCCTGATTCGTATTAGAGAGAGAGAGAGAGAGAGAGAGAGAAAGAGAGAAGATGATGTGAAAAATATTTTGTAAATTAAGTTGTCTATTGTACAAAATGTGAGTATATATACAAGTGAAGTGCAACTATAATTTAGCTCAATTTGTCAATTAGAAAACTAACTAACTAACAATATATATGCAGGTGAACTATAATTGAAGTTATCCACTTTTACAAACTAATGCCATTTAATACAATAACATTACTTTGAGTATGATTTTCCTCATCAACTCTTCAAACAACACTCAAGAGAATTGCTTTAAGACATAAAATTTCAATATAGAGAATTTGGCTTCCTATTATTCCTTCATTTTCTCAAAAACCAAGCAAACCTCAACAAACAAACCAATTACATGAAAACAAATTTTGAACAATGTGATAAAAACCCATTAGAGAGGGCAAACCAAAGCCATAACCTCAACGTCAGAGCAAGACCTTCCAAGTTCCACATTTCGATAGATGAAGAAAGTAAAAATAGATTGATTGGTATTATTACATTCTGCATCATTTCTCTAGGAAATGTTATGCCTAAAAATTGTAGTTAACTAGAAAGATTTTGACTGTAATTTACTAGTTAAGGAAACAACATATATGATAGAATTCACACAACAAATTCCATATAAATAAACTAAAACAAAGAAATGAAAAATCAGCATCCATGTATTAGATGGTCCTTTATACCGTGATAACTTATGTAAATATGGAAGAAATGAAATTGAGAATTTTTTTTTTTTTTTAGGTTAGTAATGAATTGTAAAATAGGGATAAAATGGAAGAAGCAATAATCTGATTTTCTTTTCTAGCTTATGTTTCCTTGTGAAAAAGGCTAATTGAGAAATTTTTGAAAGATAACTACTTTATAACTTAATGCTTTAGAAAGAGTATGTTTCTACTAATGTTATATTTGGTATGCAAGAATCTACCATAGTAGAATCATGATTTTAGCTTCCATTCCCATTCTCATGTTTGGTGCAGTTTTGAAAGCTAAAACTACAACTCCAATTCTATGAAATCATTTATTCCAGCTTTTAGAAGGAATTCCACTTTAGCTTTCTTTCTTTCCCACCATTATGTTACAAGTTAGGAGATGAGAGATTCAAATCTAATTGTAACACCCTATAACTTGGAACGCTACAACCTACCACATGTCCCTAGCCTCTACTGATATGTCAAGCATCTATGAATCTACAACCTGACTAAGATCCACAAACTAATTACATAAAATTTGCCAACTCATAATTTAATAACCTCAAATTTGAATTAAATTAGAATGTTGACTACCTAATTTCCACATACCACAATAGTAAACAAACCTAACTGTTATAAGTGAATGAACTTGAATACAATATAACTCTAAGATAAATAACCTAAAGTAACATCATCTAAAGGAGTCATAGGTGACTCCAAACAATCAACAGTCTCAAAAAATATATAACATGAAACAATAACATATGATCCTCAATAGTTCACTCTTAAAAGCTACGCTACGTCGTCTCTACTACATCACCATAATTACAGAAATCACCTTCCTTATCATAATATAGATAATCACCACTCGTATCCCCTATAGAATAACCACCATAAACTGCACACCTTAAATCTGCAGCTAAAAAAATAACAATTCCTTAAATGGTGAGCTAATACCCAGTATAGGATACCATATACATGTGTATGAACATACATATAACAAGCCGAATACACACGAGTAACAATCATAAATGCAACAAACAATCGATTAGATTTAGTTATTTAAGTCCACAAGCAGCATAATCTCAATGTCTCAAGACTTGGGGTTACTCATGACTCCTATTTACACAATATATAAATATTATATAAGTATTGGTGTTAGGTTCTCCTTAATCACCCGAATATCAAAAACCATCTTAGATTTACTTGGGTCATTTTAGTACAGGACTTCACTAAGGACAGCGTCGCATAAAAATCACTAGGTACCTCACCAACACTACTAGACTTGACTAGTGGATGATTGAAGCCAAGTACAAGCAGCACTATCCAATAAGTCTAATTTTCAATTAAGTCTGGTTTACATACATGCTAGCTTAACATACACAATCAACAAACATGTATCATATACCTGGTACTCCTATCTCAACGAGGTCTAGTACTATGTAACTCTAAGCACTTGGTCACAAATACAATATTATATTCAAAACTCAATTCATTAATCCTTAACTCAACTCAACATTCTTCTACTTTTATTCAACCCTTTGCCTCAATGTTCGAGTTTCCGAAACACTCTCCATATATCTTTTCATATCCTTTCATACACTTTTCAATATCCTAGAATATACACACCACCTGACTGCACAAATAAACACATATGCAACTGCACAGACAAACACATATGCAACTACACAACACACACACACACTACACATCCCATCACCACTCCACGATACTACCAACATGTAATCTATACCATAATTGCATCACCATCGTTCTCATCTACCTCATCAACTACTTTCGCTAAACCTACACCAAAACCACAAAACCAAGAATTTTTTAAAGAAAAAGCGCAAGAACAATACTCACATGTAATTCTTGATAAGAAAGACCCTAGACTCAAATAATAAATGCATGAAGCTACAAAAATGGAAATCTTTATGGTTTTTATGACATCTCCTTAGAAAAAAACGAATTTCTATGTTAGATTAGCGAAGGGCTTACTTAATATTGTCTTATCCTTGCGTTTCCTTAAAGATTCATTAGTTCTCTTATGCCCTAGCCCCCAAATCTAAATTTCTTCAAAGAATAAGTGGCAATTTACCCAGTTTCGAGTATTCTTTTGCAAAAACCCACTTTTTCCTTTGATTTCTATCCTCTAACTCCTTGAATCCATACCTACAGGTGTTCTTAAGAGTTCTCCTTTAAGTTTTCTAGTAGGGTTTACGAAAAGAAACTATATAGAATAGTGGAGAAAGAAAAACAACATTAGGACTTTTCCCTTGGACAGGTTTATCCTTGGTAGTTAAAATCTATTTACATGCCATACTAATGTCTAGATCTTTTCCCATGACAATATTACCCCTAGCACTTGATATCTATCTGCATGCTATACTAAGTCTTCAAGCTTTTATTATATTATTATATTCATTCCATTATTTTTTATTTCTAAAATTTATTATTATTATTATTATTATTATTATTATATAACCTCCTTTGTTTTTACCAGGTTTTACACTAATCCATCCTATTAGGAGATTAGTGTTGATGCCACTAGACTATAACAATTAATAGTTTTAGCAATTTGATTACAACTTTAAGGAGCTAGAATCGTGATTCTATCCTGACTTATTCATGAATAAATATATAAATGTCCCTTAACTGTAAGTGTGTGTGTGTGTGAAGATACCGTGGATATTCAAAAAAAAAAAAAAAGGAAAGAAAGAAAGAAAGAAAGAAGAAGAAGAAGAAAAAAAAGAATGGTGGTTGGAAACAGAATGTTGATTTGGAGCTAGTGCTGTATTTCTAAGTTAATGTGATGTGGAAGCTCTTTCTCGGGAGAGATCTTGCTTCTACATTTACGAATGAAGATGATCATCAATCAAGGAATTTATAGACCTTTTATCATTGTGGTTTTCTTTACTATGAATGCATGGCTACAAGGTGAAAATGGTACTCGAGTTCTTGCTCAATTGCAGTGTGATTTGTATGATATGTTCATTTAAAGCATAAGATTTGGGAATGTTATTAAGAATAGGAGAGAGAAATTAATTGGAGAGAGAAAACTGGGAATGTTATTAAGAGAAGGAGAAAGGGATTAAAAGGAAAGAGAAAAAATGGGTAAATTACTCATTTTATCCTTCATATTATGAAGTTAGATTTTATTATCATATGTTTTAATGGTTATTTTATTTTCAATATGTTTCATAGGTATTTTGAAGAACTACGAAAAAGACACTAGAACACACCCTTCTTTTGCTTTAATAATATAGATACATAATAAGAAATAATCTTTTTTCATATATAAAAAAGGCAATTGAAAAATGAAGTTATGTGATATAAAAATTCCAAATCCAAATTGTCATTATCAAAAAAAAAAAAAGTTGTATTATCTAATGTAAAAATTCCAAATCTAGATTGTAGTTTACCAAAAAACAAAAAAGGAAAGAAAGTTGTGTTATATAAATATAAATATATATTATACCAGATTTACATTTTTCCATTTTTTCACGCTATATATAACTTCTTCCAATAAACCAAAAGGAACAAGAAGATTGTTAAAATAGCTAAAATCTATTCAACCCCTTTCTACATTATAGTTGGCCTATACTTTCATAGTGAATAGATAAAGATGGCCAATGGACAAGAGCTAGAGTATGATTGTGAAAAAAAAAAAAAAAACCCATAAATCGTGAAGCAAACCGTCAGCCTAACTAAACCAAATAAAAAACTTGGTTATTTTACAATTGGTTCGATTCGTGATTCGATTCTTTCTTAATATTTCGATTTGTGATTCTATTTGATAAAATGAATCAAACCGTTTGGATCGAACCAAACCGAATGAATATGCTATATTATAAAAAGAACTACGTTGTTGGACATTATTCAACACTATGTTTCATCGAGAGTAAATGTTTATACGTTGCTATGTAATCTTTACTATTGTTGTTGTTTTTCTTTTTCCCTTTTTTCTATTTAACAGTTCATTCGTTATGATGGTCAAGCAGGGCTAATCATTTTGGTTATGACATTTCACTGGTATACTACTGTATGGTGTGTTGTTTCTTCATTGTAAAACCTTTATAAACGTGTAATATATATATATATATATATTTTGGTGAAGAAACCTTTATAAGGTTAGATGGCTTAATCCATTCCTATAAAATTTCTAGTATGGATATGATAATATGCTGATCGTATGATAGTAAATTATATTGGATAATATGCTTGCTTTGTCATTACTTTTCTTCCTCTTGCATTTGGATTATTGTGTAAACGTTGTTATGTACATATTGATGGAAAATCATGGGCATCGTGAGATTCACCTATTAATTTGGAAAAGAATATATATATATATATATATCGTTTGTGCTTTGAATTTTAACAAAGCGACCAGAGTCCAGAAGCCATATGTATCATATGAATGGGCTATTGAGATTTAAGTGGAGTAACTCTTGAATTCCAATAATATTGTAAAATGCGATTCTTGAATTTGATTAATATATAAAAATGTCTAGCAAAATTTATGACATGGTAATAATAGTTTGAACCGTGAGCAAATCATTTGTTTAGGTTCGGATAAAACAGCAAACCAAACTATATGGTTAGATTTGATTTAAAATATATATGATTTAAAAAAAAAAACTAAATCATAATATTAGATTCTGTTGAATAAGAAAAGATGAATTATATCGAATTGAATTGCATTCACCCCTAAATTGGTGTATATGTGGTCCTTCTAATAGGGAATCATGGTCATATATGCACTTTTTAGAGGTAAAATGCATGTTATGATCATTCTATAGTATTTTGTCCTTTGGTTTCTCTCTAAAGCCCACTTCTTATCACTTTAACCCTAGATTCTACACTCTTCTGTCACTGCTTGTCTTTCGATAATACCTACCTCTTTTCTCTTTTGCACTCTCTCTTGTTCCCTTTCTTAAATCTCTTAATATTATCAATGAGGGTTTCTTGATTGATTATCTAATGTGCTTTGTTTTTTTGTGAGGTGAAAAGAATGGAGAAGAAGAAGATAAAATGCCAAGTTTCAACCAGTTCAAGATAGCCAATCTGCTTATGCCAAAAGCACCAACTTTCTATGAAAAGGATTGTAAGTCTGCCATTATTATTTTTCTCCTTTTATACTCTATGATGAACTAATTTTCTAAGAGTTTGTTGCAACCCTAACTATAATTCATTACAAAGTCAACTACAACCACTTGTAACTGTTTGTTTGTTTCACTAGTATATTATTTAATATCTCTAGTTGTAACAATTTCTCCCACCCTTGAAAACAGCCTTGTCGTCAAAGTTGAAAATTGACTTCTATTTAATCTTAAGGTCAGTGATGCCATGTTTTGTCCCTATTGCGACTCATTATATAACTAGAAGTCCATGTGCCTTTATTGTCTGATGCTACCTAAGTTTGAAGTTGAACCTTTTTCAAAGGCTAAAATTGTAGGAAAAATAGAATGGAAATGGTAATAATGACTTGGAAAACAACAAAAATTGCTGGCTACCCATATCCATGGATATGTTGATAGTAGGCAATGATGTAAATAAGTGAAATCCTAGAAGCAAACTCCCATTTTTTGTCTTCAAAATAGCTATTGGCAACTCCCTTTGTTTTGTAGGATATTAGTCCATGTACCATCCCACACACGAATTTTTCCTAAAGGAAATGTCTAAAATTGGTGCTCAATTCCCAGCAATGATGAAAGAACTTCTGATATTGGAAGATAGTATCCTAATTCCTATTGAATAACAAAATTGATAGTAGTTGTCACACTTCAAACTCGCAAAGTTATAACAGGCCTACTGTGTAAACCAACCTAAGCTAAAAACTATCCTCCATAGCTACTAATGTAGGTATAGTTTAAGGCAAACGATGACTCAACCAATTTTGAAGCAGCTAGATGGATACTTGTGATATATAATACCTGTGGAGTAACACTTTACAAAATATAATCTTTCATATTTATAAATAGTTCAAGACCTTTACATAATTATACATACATCATAAGGTTTAAGACTTTCAAAAGTACTATATAACTCCATAAGAAGACCCTACTACATAACATAGTTACATCAACGAGCCAAAGAAAACAATAAGCGCAACTCCCCCCACCCACAACAAGACCTTATAGTCCTCCCACAAAAGGAAAACAAAAACATCTTAAACATTGATCCATTCATTAGTTTTCAAATCCTCACTTCCTAGCCCATCAAAACTAACTTGTAGATTACTATAACGATGCATCCTTAGGTACTATTCCACACTAGTAAAACAATTTATTGGGATGTAAGCTTAACTAGCTCAATAAGAAAGAACGAAGTCATAAGAGTATATTAACAAACATGGTTGTTCAATCATTATTTAAATGCAAATGCAACAAATAAATGATAAAGTATCCTACAATGTTTAATTGGTTCATTATGAAGTTAGAGTAATTTCGTCCACTCTAACTTAGATTCTGATGAGTTTTAATGGGACACTATCAAACTAAATCTAGGCTTGTGTAATGAAGAACACCTTCCTCCCTAAACAATATTCAAATTGCGGATCTTAATATTACTATGACCCCCTCTCCTGTCACTTAGTTTGATTAAGGGTAGGAAAAAGACCATTTTTGCTATCCTTAACAAACGTGTTGATATTTAGTTTGACCACCTAACCGTTACCACTATTGGGTTTCCATGAATGCCAAGTTGGGCCTTAGTTGTCTTAAGATCGATCTAGATTATAAAATGAGCAACCAACTTCATACACACAATACATACTATGTTCAAGTAAAAAACAACACTCAGAGTTCACTCCCAACCATCAATTAGTAACACAAGCACACAAATGACACACATACAAACAATTTAACTACAAGCACAGATAAGCACTCTTAATTCTCCAAGTATCATAATATGATGCTCCAATATACTATTTAAGTATCGATCCAAACTTACCTAATGGCAAAGCAAGTTAATCTTCCTTCTCTTACTCAATCCCTTCATAAGTCCCTAAACAATCAATATAAATATTTTAGTTTTTACTTAAATAGAGAGTATGTGATTATTTGTTAATGTCTTACATATAGTTTAGATAGATTTATTAAGTCTTGGATTAAGTTTTAACTTATGACTGAAGTCATTGAATAAAGTTCTGAACATTAATCTTAGTATAACTTTTAGGCCATATAACCTTCTGAACAAGTATGTGATTAATAATGTTATTACAATTTTTATTTTAGAACTCTCTGTGAAAGTGTCTGGAAACAGTTTCATTAATCAGAAACTCTCTGAAAAAGTATCTCAAAACATCCTTATTGATTAGGAACTCTCTGAGGAGGTATCTAAAGACAATCTTACTAACTAAGAATTCTCTGCTTAAACTGCGAATGCTATTTCAACTAAGTATTTCATATCACACAACTTCTTAATTAAGTCTCTAGATCGGAAATCAACTTACTTTTTTAGTAAACCAACCTTCTGAAGAACTATCTAAGCAGGTCATTTTACACGTTTACTCGAAATAACTCATCAACATCATATTTCAGATTATAGATATGTTATATCATGTTCATAAATCAGGGTTATCATACCAAATAATACTATATTACCAAATTCTTCAAATTCACATACTTACCTATTAATGTATTATTCTCATGACCACCCATTTGTCCAAATTCCATCTTTAACTCAAACCACACAACTCTATATTGATCTTCACAATAGGATATGATCTAAGTATACCTCAAAACCTAATACCAAGGGTTCCATTAAACTTTATACACCAAATCCTCAAGAAAATAGCAATTTTCATCCAATTTAAAGGCTAAAAGATTTCTAAAAATTATTTTTGTTCTCTTCATACAATGTTAACATACAATATAAGTATTCTCTAGAAACAATTTGGCTTAGAAACTACACTAATATGGTTATTCACATTGGTTTCAAATATTAATCGATTTTGCATGATTTCTTAAGGAAGTACTATATCTACTTAAAAATTTTTCAATCTAATATTTTTCCCTAAATTATATATAAAAATATGTATAAATAAATTTTTTCCATAATTTTTAGAATTAATTTGATATTTTTGTCAATTTAACTAAAATCAAAGACAAACTTAAACTCACTAGAAAATTGACCTCCAACAATCCACACCAAACACCACCTTATCTACACCCCCAGGTGTTGCCTCTACTATCAGTGGGTGGTGGTGGTTCACTCCTAAGTTGCCTCTGCACTTGGGTTCCATTGATTCGCTCGATTTACATAGTATTGTTTTCTAATTTTTCCAAAATTTATTCTTACTTGTTCTTCCTAATCTAGTAGTTTTCCTAAGTTTCTAAGCCTACCAATCATCTAAAAAGTGTTAGTAACAATTCCTACATTATGAGAATGAAATATGGCATTTTCCCTCTCCTAAAGCTTAAGTATCCCCAAAATCATGCATGCTAAGTGTCTTAATTTTAATTTCATAAGTCCACAACTATTCAACATCCTTCCCATACCTATTCCATCAGTAATGTAGTTGTTTTATCAAATTTTCCTATTTTTTTTTATTATTTTCCTATGATTATTTAGCTAATTATAAGTATTTTAGGGTATTTTATGTATTTTCAAGTATATAAATATGTATAATCATTATACTCGAGATACACATACTATATTTATATATTATTTCAAGTCACTTTCTAATTTTTGTGTCTAGTTAATTTATCTCTAATGTTTAATTAATTTCTATTTATGAAAGTAAATTACAATAGAATGTAATTTAGTAAAATTATCTATTTTTATCTATAATTGTATTAATTTATTATAATTAAATATTCTGAACACATGATATGCCATCATCTAACTTCTAGAATCTAGTCGTAAAATATTACCCTAATTAGTTAATTTTTTACGTATGCCCTAAATATTAACTTACAATCTAATACATAAAACTACAAACTCTTAGAAGTTAATACATAAAACTATAGAAATCCTATACATAATTTTACAAGGCTCACACTAATCAAAATTAAAAAAATTACCAACTTGATTTCTAGAACAACCATGGGTACTTCTTCTACATCGCCATCTTTGGTTCCCAAGTCACTTTTACTTGAGGACCACTTCCCCAACAAACCTTTAAATATTTCACAGGTTGGTTCCATAGTCTCTAAACTCTCCTATCAAGTATCTGAATAGGTTGCTCTTCTACTGTATAATCCTTCTGTAAATCTACTGGTTTTATTTCCACTATTGAGTCTGAATTCTTCACCAACTTTCTTAGCATAGATATATGAAACACATCGTGATATCCTGATAAACTTAAGGGTAATGTGAGTTTATATGCCACATTTCCAACTCTTTCTAGTACTTTAAAGGGCTCAATATATCGCGGACTTAGTTTTCCAGTTATATCAAATCGCTTAAATCCCAAAATGGACTTATCTTCATATACACATGGTCTCCAACTTGAAATTCCAACAGTCTTCACTTCATATCTAATGTACTTAGGAGCTCAATTATCAATAGGGCTTATTACAAGAAGTGAGAAACCAATAGGTCCCTCGAAATAACGAAGAAAAGTGAGTGAGAAGGTCAATAACTAAAATATAGTAACTGACGTGAAGCTGCTTGGAGGATGTAACCCATTAACAAACATAACACGATTTGACACTTCAATTGATATCACATACAAGCTGATGTTAACCTCTACCCGCCATTAATCCTGAGTTACACGGCAAGATTAGATAAAAGTGTAAGGAAAAAGGACTTAAAGAGAGCTATCTCACAAGAACCAGTATATTCAAATGTCAAGAATCCAAAATGTAATAATTCCAGCTACAAAGAGAAGGGACTATTTATAGTAAGTTCCTACGATAACATTACAATTAAAGAAAATTACAAAAAGGCATACATAAAAAGGGTTCTTAGTACATATGAAAAAGAGTAAATAGGACAAATAACAGAAAGGGAAAAGTAATACAATACTAGGTGAGTGAGATAAGTGGTAATGCAACGTTGGTTCTATACAAAAGATTCTTTGGTTACAATAGTCAAGTGGAATCAAGATGTTGCGGTGACAAGGAAGCCAAGATGAGAAAGGGATGAAGTAAGAATTGGAAGGAGGTCAAGAGAGAAATACTTGGCCAGTAGAAGGATATCTCTCGTTACCCAGTAGGAAACTCTCGGTAGTTGAAAGTCTAATCACTCGGCTCAAAGCCCTCGACCAAAGAATAGTAATCATTAGCACAAGAGAGAGAACAGAGCATAGTATAACAACCTAAAGCTCTCAGGGAATTTAGCCATTTACCTTCTGTGTATAGTTTCTTGTCATCGACAAGTTGACGAGAGAGGATTCTTTGGGTAAGGGATTGGAGGCCTCTAAGGTGTGTGCGAGTAAGTGGGCCAATGGTTGATAACCTATCAACTCCTTAATTTGCCCTCAAATCATGATCTTCATCATCATTTAGCACAGGGGGAATCAAGTCAGCAACATTAAATGTGGTAGACATGCCATATCCCTCGAGCAGCTCAACCTTATAGGCATTGTCATTAATATGCCTAGGGATCTTATAAGGCTTATCTGCTCTGGGAGATAGTTTGTTCGTCTTCCTACTAGGGAAATACTCTTTATTAAGTTAGACCCAAACAAGGTCTCTAGAGGTATAAATGACTTGTTTCCTTCCTTAGCTTCATTGGTCCTTCTATTAAGCTACAATCTTGGCAAATTGTTTAGCAACTCTCTAATGCAACTTCTAGAATTCCTCAGCTTGCTGCAAGCCAGGTTAGTTTTCCCCTTGTGTAGTCAGATTGATAATTAAATCCAAAGGTAAGTTTAGGTTAAGTCTATAAACAACCTCGAGTGGTGATTCTCTCATCGAGTTGTGATTTGAGCAATTATAGGCAAACTCAATGATAGGCAAACATAAATTCCAATCATGTAAAGTCTTCCCAATAGCTACTTATAGGAGGTTGTCGACTGTCCTGTTCACAACTTTAGTTTGGCCATCTATTTGGGGCTGGCAAGAAGTATTAAACATGAGCTTAGTGCTAAGCTTCTTCCACAGGGTCCTCTAAAAGAAGCTCATGAACTTTGAGTCATAGTTGGATACAATACTTCCCGACACTCCATGCAGTCGTACAATTTCCTATAAAAAGAGGTTAACAAGGAATAAAGCATCATTAGTTCTGTGGTAGGGAATGAAGTGGCTCATCTTACTGAACCAATCTACTACCACCATGATTGAGTAGTACCTTTTCGACATTCGGGGAAGGCTGAGCATGAAATCCATGCTTAGTTTGATCCATAGCCGCTTGAGTATAGGTAAGGATATGTACTATTCATACGGCTCTCTCCTTCCCTTTACCTATTTATACACCTCGCACCTCTCAAGAATTTGACATACATCTTTCATTATCCTAAGCTAATAGAAATGTTCTTTTAATATCTCATCCATTCTCTTTTCTCTAAAATGGCCGGACAAACCCCCTGCATGAGCTTCTTAAACAAGTAGTTCTCTTGCCGGACCACTTAACATACAAACTTGCTTGCCCTTCATCAGGAACTCCTAATTCAAGTGGAACCCATTTGCAGCTCCTCCAATATTGCACTTAGCCACTAGGGGCCCAAAATGGGGATCATGCTCATATTGATCAGGTAAAGTGCCAAATCTAAGTACCTTAGCTTGCAATATTGTGATGAGGGTATGATGACAAGAAAGAGCATCAGCTATAATGTTTGCGCTCCCCTTATTATACTTGATGATATAGCAAAAGGTCTCTAAGTACTAAACCCATTTGGTATGATGTTGAGAAAGTTTCTGTTGTCCTCAAAGGTGCTTAAGAGATTCATGATTAGAGTAGATGATGAATTCTCTCGATGATTGGTAATGTTGCCAATTCTGTAATGTTCAAACAAGGGTGTAAAACTCCTTATCATAGGCCGAGTAACTCAGGGTAGCTCTTCTGAGTTTCTCATTGAAGTAGGCAATAAGTTTGTGTTGCTGCATAAGGACAGCACTAATGTCAACACTAGATACGTCACATTCTACCTCAAAAAATTTTTAGAAGTCTAGTAGGGTGAGTATTGGGGTAAATGTCAATTTAAACCTTAAATCTTCAAAACTCTTTGAGCTTTCTCTAACCACTTAAACTTTAAGTGCTTCCTAGTTAGCTTGGCCAATGGCACCATTATGGAACTAAAGTTCCGAATGAATCTCTGATAGAAAGAAGCAAGGCCATGGAAGCTCCTCACTTTGGCCACATTAGTCGGCGTGGGTCACGTGAGAATAGCCCTAACTTTCTCATCATCAACTCGAACTCCTTCCTCTAAAACAACATACTCAAGGAATACAACCTCTCTTTGGCAAAATACGTATTTCTTCAAATTATTGAGTAATCTCTTGGTACGGAGGATGTCAAATACCGATCTTAAATGCTCCACATGGACAATGAGGTTGGTACTGTAGACCAAAATGTTGTTGAAAGAAACTATGACACATTTGCCAATCAATGCCCTTAGTACATGATTCATGAGCTACATAAAAGTACTCGGCACATTTGTCAGACCAAACGACATCGCCATCTATTCAAATAGACCATCCCTTGTCATGAATGCCATCTTCCATTCATCTCTTGATCTCATTCGTATTTGGTGGTAACCACTCTTTAGATCTATCTTTGAGAAGATGTAGGCACCATGTAACTCATCGAGCATATCATCTAACCGTAGGATTGAATATAGGTACATAGCAATAATTTTATTGATGGCATGGCTGTTAATGCACATTTTCCATGACCCATCTTTCTTTAGTATTAACACGGCTAGGATGGCATATAGGCTCATGCTCTTGTGGACATATTCGCGATCCACCAACTCATCAACTTGCTTCTTCAACTTGGCTGCCTACTCAAGAATGAGTCTATAAGCAGGTCAGTTTGGTAGGGCTACTTCAGGCTAAAGATCAATGCAATGTTTAATGCTTCTAAAGGCTGGTAAACCTTTTAGCATCTCAGCAGGAAATAGGTCAACATACTCTTCCAGTAAAGCTCTCACCTCAACAAGTAAGTTCTCGACTTCTCTTAACTCCAAGAGTTTTCTTGCTAAAGGAAGCATGCATACTTCCTCTTTAATTTCTCTATAAAATTGAGCATAAGAAATCACCAAGGATTTAACTCTTCTAAATTAACACTCTTCTACTTCCTTGGGGCTCATAGGAGTCAAAATAACTCTCCTTTGATCTTTTTGGAACATGTAAGTGTTCTTATGCTCATCATGTAATACCCTTAAGTCAAATAGCTAGGGTCAGCCAAGTAAGATGTACAAAGCACACATGGGTAGGATGTCACACAACACCTCATCCTTATACCTATCACTAGTAGTGATTGGTACCCTAACCTGCTCAACGACAGGTTACCTCATTTCTCATTCAGCCAGTGAATCTTATACGGCTTAGGGTGCAGAAGGGTCGACAACATCATGGCCTTCATTATGCCCTATGCAATAACATTGGTATAGCTTCCTCCATCAATGATCAAGTCACATAGTTTGCCATTCACTCGACAATTCATATGGAAGAGACTCTCCCTTTATGCATTCTTGTCTATAACAAAAATGCTAAGAGATTGATGTACGAGAAAATAGTATTAGGCTCCTACTTTGGGAGGTGTAAAGGCATTAAGGTCTTCGTCAAACTCCTCTAATATTGGACCACTTCAACCTTCTCCTCTCTTTTACTAGCAGTTTCCACTTCGAATTGAGGCTCGTCTCCCTTGATCGTCATGGTACACCAGTTGAGACATTAACTAGCCACGTATCCATAGCTGAGACATTTAAAACATTTGATCTCTCAAGTCTTTCTTCTAAAGCTTTAACCTTGGTCTCTTTAGACCTCAAGTCCCTCGGCCTTCTACTCATCGACTCGACATTAGTCCTCAACGATCCATATTGAAACTGCTCAGTACATAACCATAGTCTAATCAACTTGACATGTTACTTCGATTTAGCAATCCTAGTCGGCTAGGCTAGTTCTATCTCTACCCCTCAACCTTCTACGCCACTCAGATGGTCTCATCTAAACTTCCTAGCCTCTGTGATTCCATAATATGACCAATTTTAGTTCTCAGCCCATAAATGAACCTTGCTATAGTTCGTGTCTTGGGTTCGTCAACATCATATCGGATCATGAGTAATTGAAACTCTTAAACATAGTTGTCCACTAACTTGTTACCTTATCTCAAGTCTTGGAGATGTCGAAAAGTGTCTTGCTCATAGTGTTCAGGAGCAAACCTACTTCTCAAAACTCTCTTCATCTCATTCGACATTCAAATTTCACGTCGGGCCCTTAGGAGAACATTCTATAGCTTCTTCCACTACATTGCAGCATATCTAGAGAATTCGAATGTAGCTACTCGAATACAGACAACACCTTCATAATCGTAGAAGTTGAATATCTTCTCAATCTTCTCTTCCCAAGCCAGGTAGTCATCAGCATTACAAGACCGTTTAAGGCTTGAAATTTGTACTTTGAGGTGTTTAGCTCCCTTAAGAGCTCTAAACTCACACTTGTCAATTCCATCATATTTCTCCTCTTCTTCTTCATACTCTTCCACTTTGTCTAACTTTAACCTTCTTCTCATGACTCTATTGGCATAACGGACTGGTGCTTAGTTCACAGGAAGGGCTTTTGGTGCTTGTGTTCATTCATCTACCTTCTCAACCTATCCCACATTTCTCAGCTCTACTTAATGGCAATCCTATTTAGCGGCCTAAGCTCTAAGACTCTCTGCACCGAGACAGCTAGATTGGCCACAATAGTAGCAAAGTCCTATATTTACTCATTAGCACATGGAGACTGTTGCATCACATAACCACATCCTTGAGCACCACTCTTAGTGTTAATTTCCCTTTTCAATACTAGGATTCGACATTCTCAAAAAGACAAACTTCATAACACACTCTTCACGTAAGAACTTACCTTACAAAGAAAATACCTATCTAATAAGTGAACTATGGACCCCCTCTATTTTCCTAGATGAAGACAAAGTATACAAATAATAGACCAATAGGAGCTAGTGTAACATAGCTCTCGATCACAACCTCAAGCTCTGATACTAAGAAGTCATATGATGTGCCTAGGAGCTTAGTTATCACTAGGGCTTACCACAAGAAGTGAGAAACCAATGGGTCCTTTGAAATATCGAAGAAAAGTGAGTGAGAAGGTCAACAACTAAAATATTGTAGCTGACATGAAGTTGCTCAGAGGATGTAACCCACTAACAAACACAACACAACTTAACACTTGACTTAATATAACATATAAGCTAATGTCAAGGTCCACCCGCCACTAATCTTGAGTTACTCAGCAAGATTAGATAAGAGTATAAGGAAAAAGGACTTGGAGAGGGTCGTCTTACAAGAACTAGTATATTCAATGTTAGGAATCCAAAATGTAATAATTATGACTACAAAGAGAAGGGACTATTTATAATAAGTCTCTAGGGCAACATTATAATTAAGAAAAATTACAAAAAGGCATACATAAAAAAGGTTCTTAGTACATATGAAAAAGGGTAAATAAGATAAATAACAAAAAGGAAAAAATAGTACAGTATTAGGTAAGTAGGACAGGTGGCATGCAACATTGGTTCTGTATAAAAGATTCTCTGGTTATAGTAGTTGAGTGGAATTAAGATGTTGCGGTGACAAGGAGGCCGAGATGAGAAAGGGATGCTGTGAGAATTGGGAGGCCAAGAGAGAAGTACTCGACCAATAGGAGGATATCTCTCGTTACTCAGTAGGACACTCTCAATAGCTAAAGGTTTGATCACTCAGCTCAAGGCTCTCAGCTAGAGAATAGTTGGCATTAGTATAAGAGAGAGAACAAAGCATAGTATAACAATCTGGAGCTCCAATAGAATTCGACCATCAACCTTCTGTGTATAGTTTCTCATCATCAATAAATTGATGAGAGAGGATTCTGTGGGTAAAGGACTGGAGGCTTCTAAGGTGTGCGCGAGTAAGTGGGCCAATGGTTGATAACCCATCAGTATCAGTCCAACTCTTATAACGATCTTAAGCTGCTTTCATCCTTTATCAAATAATTTTCACTTTTTCATTAGTTTGTTGAATCAATTCAGGTCTTATCATTGCATGTTCCTTACTATGCCAACATAATGGTGATTGGCACTTCCTTCCATACAATGCTTCGTATGGTGCCATCTATATGGTTGCTTGATAATTGTTGTTATAAGCAAACTCTACTAGTGGCAAATATTGATATAAATCTCTACCAAAGTCTAGTATACAACTTCTAAGCATATCTTCTAATATTTGAATTGTCCTCTCAAATTGACCATCCGTTTGTAGATGACAGGCTGTACTAAAATGTAACTTCATTCCCAAAGATTAATGTAGGCTCTCCTATAATTTTGACACAGATTGGTTGTCTCTATCGAAAACAATACTCTCTAATAGACCATGTAATTGAACAATTTCTTGCACATATAACTTAGCTAATTTCTCCATCGAGTCACTAGTTCGATAAGCTAAGAAATGTGCACTTTTTGTTAATCTATCAATAACCACCCAAATAGAATCATGTCCAACTCTGGTTTTAGGAAGTCTTACCACAAAATCCATCGTAATATGATCTCATTTCCATTGGTGTACTTCAAGTGGTTGAAGCAATCCACTAGGTCTTTGATGCTTAGCTTTTACTTGTTGACACATAGTACAACTTGTAACATATTAAATTACATCCTTTTTCATTTGCTTTCACAAGTACATGGTTTTTAAATCTTTAGACATCTTATTTCCTTCAGGATGTAGTGTATATCTAGTCACATGTGTTTCATACACGATTTTTCTCATTTCAATTCTGCATTGTCAAGCACACAAACTCAATTTTTAAATCTCAATAATCCTTTTTCATCCAAATATAAATCCAATACTTCCCCCAAATTCAACTTTTCTTTTACTAATTTCAAACTCGGATTTTGCTCTTATTGTATCTTAATTTACTCCAATAAGGTTAGTTGAACAATTAAATTCATCATTTACACTTGATCATTATGCCACTTAAACTCAATTCTCAATTTCACAAATTCCTTAATCAAATCCTTTCGAGTGGTTAATAAGGAAGCTACTCACTCATGGTTTCTACAACTTAAAGCATTGGCTACTACATTTGCTTTGCTGGGATGATAGTTAATAGTGAAATCATAGCGTCAAGCCTAATTTTTCTATAGGTTTTTTATAATTTTCCTTAAACCAATTAATATTAAACCCTACACATTTAACACTGATCCTCCATTAGGGCTTAAAGAAAACTGGTTTATTAAATTTATTTTGAAAATTCTTTAGAGTCGCCACCTGACTGAAATCGAAAAAAAGAGTTAAATTATAACAAATTAGGTAGATTAGTTATAATTTAGCTACTAGTCTAATTGATAAAACCAAATTTATAAACGGTTTTGAGAATTGGAAAACGGGTTCGAGGTTTAAGGTTTTTTAAACCCTTACGAGTATCATCAACTTTCCAATTTTAGATTTAACCCCTTAAAATCACCTTTCAATAACTATTCTAAAAGAATGAAATTTAATCATTAGTTAATGAATTGAACAACTTAAACTAAAGTGAAAAAGATAGGTTTTTTCGTTTTTTACGTCGCCTCATAAGTGTTTATGTATACGCTATTCAAGATCAAACGTATGTAGTTTTTTCTTTTTTTTTTTTGTAAAATTTTAATGTGTCGATTATTTTTACTTTAAGAAATTGGTCAGATTTATATTTTTTATTTGATTCAGTTTATTTAAAGGAAAATTTCGAAAGGGTCCTAAATTTAGTTTGTTTATTTTTTGAAAATTCTAAAAAGCCTTAATTTGGAAAACGGGTTGGTTTATTTTCTATTTATTTAAAAGAGTGGATTTTCTAAGTTATAGAACACTTTTTTTTCTATCATTATTCTTTATTATTTTTAATATTATTTTATTTATTTTATTCTATCTACTTTATTTAAGCATTAACCGAAAAAATAAAAACCCCTTTTTTGTTTTATTCTCTTTTCTTTTTCTTCCTTTTTTTTTTCTTTCTTTTCGATTACAATTACATAAAGATTTACATGAACAAATAAATAAATGAATAAAAATATAAGAACCGAACAGAAAATAAAACCAGACCAAGTTAGGACACATGTGTCAAAATTGGAGTGGGTCTTCAATCGGTCGAGTTCAAGTCAGTCAAGTTTGGCTTACATGTAGATCCAAGTCATGTAGGGGGAGAGAGGGTAGAGGCTAGGTGATCTAATAGAGGTGATTCTATGGAAGATTTTACATAGGGTTGATTTTTATGTGTTTCATATTAGGATTTAGGGAGGAGGGTTAGGACAAATGTCGCAGCTAAAAGCAATGGTTTTGTGGTGGTTGGAAACCAGCTAATGGCGGTGGTTGCATATGGCATTGGTGGTGGCTGTTGGAAAGGAAAGGAAGGTTAAGTTTTGGCTTTAGGGATGTTGCAAGTACAATTGTAGTGGTGATGCGGATGAAGAACCACCCAATGTGGTGGTTTAAAGTAGAGAGAGTACGACAGTTTAAGGTTTACTAGAGGTAGCTATAAGGAGTATGGTAAGGGTCGTGATGGGTGCATTTTGAAGGCTTAGGTTATGGGGAGTTTAACTATGGTGGTGTGGCCGTTCGAACTTGATTGGAGAGAGAAAATCAAAGAGAAAGATAGGAAGATGAAGGTCAAGAGAGAGAGACTAAGCTCGAGTTGAACTTGGCAAGTTAATTAATGGCAGCATTAGCCATGGGCATGGAGCTCGATCAGCCTTTGATTTTGAAGAAAATTGCATGATTTCAATTATTTCATAGGTTAAATGCTAGGCAACATCTCATCCCCGATGTTTGTTTTTGCTTAAAAGATTACAAGGAAGCTTCGTAATACATTTTAGAAGCTTAAATCAAGGAAGTCGGTTTCAGGTAAAAATGAGTTTTTTTTTTTTCAATTTTAGAGCGCTAAATTCAATAAGCAAATGAATGTACTAAGACTCTATATTGGGTCAAATACATTGTATCTCATGTGGCCTTCACAATTTCATCATTTATTTGATGAAATTATGAAGAAAGAGGATAAAAAATCGGCTTGAAACATGGCACTTAGGCTATTCTTGTGAGGGAAAACAAAGGAAAGAATGGGAAAGAGGGGAGAAAGAGAAGGAAAGTAATGACATGACATTGACGTGGTGCCACATCAGTTGTGTCATCTGATGCCCATATGCCTCGTATCTTGCCGTAACACATGGTAGCTAACCTAGCAAGGGGTAGTTGATGTGTCATGTTATGTGGCTTGACACATAGTGCCACCTCAATTGCCACTTAATCAACTAGTGCCACGTATTAGGACACATGGCATAGTACGCCACTTAATCAACTTGTGCCACGTGTTAGGACACATGGCATAGTGCACCCCTAACACTTGGCAATGTATTGTGTGTGTTTTGTAGTAAAAAGAAGAAAAGGCATTTTTATGCCTTTGATGAGGTTCAAACCAAGATCCCAAGCTAAACCCAATGCCATATCCAAGTTCTTATCCATTATACCGTTAACCTGTACCTTATTTGTATGTGCAATTAAGACAAGGCCAACCTAAGTAGATTTGAATCTAAGCCTAAAGCCAACGGCCCTCCTTTATTAACACCTAAAACTTATTAAATTTTCTACTTTTTGTGGTTTTTCTAGAATTTTTTATTTTTTGTATTTTTTGTATTTTTTTTTTTTTGTAGTTTTCCTAAGTTTCTTTTTTTTTTTTTCCTAAATTAGGACCATTTATCCTATCCTAAAACTTCTAAAAATAAAATAGGATGTCTATAATTACTCCTCTTTGTAGTAAAGTTTGAGTGAAGTTTCACTACAAAAACAAAAGAGACACTATTTTTGTCCCAATGGTGAAATTTGTTGTAAGAAGTGCTAAAACTAGCTAGCTAACATAGGTTTGGTTTGTTGGGGATTTGATGACTGGTGAAGGGTAAAGGAGAGAGGAAGAACGCTAAGAGCTAGTTGAGTGAGTTTAGGAAGGTCTAGTGCCCTAAGATCTGACTAGAAAGATCAGTTTGAAAATTAGTAATGCCCTTTTGAGCTTACTAACCTAGATAGGAGTATCTCTAGGGGACTAGTAACCCTAAACTACAATTGATTTGGAAAACCTAGTCGTACTCTTCTAAGCTTACTAACTTAGGTAAGAGCGTCTCCAAGGGATTAGCAACCCTAAACTGAAATCAATTTGGAAAACCTGGTCATGCTCTTTTAAGCTCACTAACCTAAGTGGAAGTGTCTCTAGGGGACTAATAGCCCTAAATTGAAATCGATTTAGAAAACCAAGTCATGCTCTTTTGAGCTCACTAACCTAGGCAGAAACATCTCTAAGGTACTAATAGCCCTAAACTAAAATCGATTAGGAAAACTTGGTTGTACTCTTCTAAGCTCACTAACCTAGGCGGAAGTATCTCTAGTGGACTAGTAGCCTTAAACTAAAATCGATTTGGAAAACTTGATCGTGCTCTTCTAAGCTTACTATCTTAGGAGGGAGCGTCTCTAGGGCACAAGCAGCCCTAAACTGAAATCAATTTGGAATACATGGTCATGCTCTTTTAAGCTAACTAACCTTGACGGGAGTGTTTCTAGGGAATTAGTAACCCTAAACTAGAATTGATTTGGAAAACCCAGTCATGCTCTTCTAAGCTCATTAACCTAGATGAGAGCGTCTTTAGGGGATTAGCAACCATAAATTGGAATTGATTTAAAAAAACCTAGTCGTGCTCTTCTGAGCTCACTAACTAAGGCAGGAGCATCTCTAAGGGACTAGTAACCCTAAATTGACTTAGAAGAAGCACCTTATGGCTTCGTTAAAAGGAATCGATAATGAAAGGAAGCGCCCTATGGGCTCGCTAAAAGAAAATGGTAAAGGGAAGTGCCCTATGGACATGTTAAAAACTCTACCCAAAAGATTATTAGGGAAAAGAAACGTGAATACTGGTTACTATCTAAAGAGATATAACCTAAATGCAAATGTAATATTAAAAAATCAATATGCCAACATCGTATAGAAGTACTTACCTAGTCTTGCTGATGGCACCTAATCTATCAAACCTTTTTTTGAAAAGTCCTATCAAAACCAACTAACTCATTCTTCGAAATGAATTCAATTTTTGATCTCTTGTTGTCAACTCAACTGATCTCGGTATGGAGCCTCTAAGACTTTGCTGGCCTTTTAAAGAAGTTATGAAAATTAACCCGATACAGAATAACACCCACTATTTCTGTCCATCAATTGGTTGTCTTTTTAGAATGTTTATGAACTGAAACCCTTATCCCCTACTAGCAAATATTTGCCATGAGGTGATTGTTTGCCTTTCCCTAAAAACAGACAATAAAACTCCCCATTGAAGGGGATCAATTTGTAATGAAGTATTTTAAAGAGTTTTGTCAATTACCAATGTTCTATATCTCACTTTTCAGTTTCTCTCATGTTTTTAGTGTATGGGTTCGATTAAATGGAGTAAGGGAACTAGACCTTTTAATGGA
This sequence comes from Lumnitzera littorea, assembly GCA_024138015.1. Classification (NCBI taxonomy): domain Eukaryota; kingdom Viridiplantae; phylum Streptophyta; class Magnoliopsida; order Myrtales; family Combretaceae; genus Lumnitzera; species Lumnitzera littorea. Next base: position 77,166,076 of record JAMXBB010000008.1, read on the forward strand.
GTAGGAAAAAGGGATGGTGATTATTCCAATGTTGACAAATGCCAAGGATACCAACTTTGCTTATAGAAGATGAAAATTAGACTATAATATCATTCAAGACGACTGGCATTTTCATATTTTGAGTAAAAATTTCCATTGATTTTCAAGGGTAATACAACTTTACAAAGTCATCATTTATAGGGTCTTTCAATTCTGGACCATCCATCTGAGACAAAATTAAAGCCCCTCCTCGTAACACTTGTTTCACAATATAAGGGCCTTCGTAATTGAAAGCAAACTTTCCTTTGGAGTCTTGTGCATAGGGGAGAGCCTTCTTCAATACCATATCAACTTCTTTGAAGTTTCGAGGTCGTACCTTTTTGTTAGAGGCTCGAGCCATTCTTTTTTGGTAACATTGATGTACAAGGCTGTCAATCTTCTTTCATCAATCAAATTCAGCTGCTCGATGTATTTCTTTACCTAATTGGCCTCATCCAACTAAGTTTCAAATAGTATTCTAAGGGATGAGATCTCAACTTCCACTAGTAATACTACCTCAACACCATATACTAAGGAATAAGGCGTTGCCTCGATTGATGTGCTAATGGAGGTTCGATAGGCCATAACTGTGAATGGTAACATTTCATGCGAATCTTTGTATGTAATAGCTATCTTTTCAATTATTCTTTTGAGATTTTTATTGGCCGCTTCAATGACTCCATTCATTTGGAGTTGATAAGGGGTAGAATTCCTATGGATGATCCTGAATTATCGACATAACTCTAACATAAGCTTATTGTTGGGATTTGTTCCATTGTCAATGATGATTGTTTCTAGAGCCCCATATCGAGCTAAGATATCACTCTTGATGAACTTAACTACTACCCCTTTAGTAACATTTGAATAAGATGAGGCCTCAACCCACATACTAAAGTAGTTGATGGCAACCAATATGAAGCAATGCCTATTAGATGCCTTTGGAGTGATCAGGTCAATGATGTCTGTACCCTACATTGAAAATGGTCATGGCATAAAGAGTGTACATAATTCTTAAGGTGGGGCATTTATTTTGTTTGCATAAATCTGGCATAAGCGACAATGTCTGATGTGTTTGATGCAATTGCCTTCCATCGTTAACCAGTAATATCTCAGCCTCATAATTTTCTTGGCGAGCATGTAACCGTTCATGTAGGGGCTACAAACTCCCTCATGCACTTCTCTCATCTAAGCTTTGACCTCTTTGTCATCTACATACCTTAGAAGTGTACCATCAAAATATCGCCGGTATAAGGTAGATTCACTTACTAAGAATTAGGTAGCCAATCTCTTAATCATCCTTCTATCTTTTTTCTTAACCTCTTTAAGGTATGTACCTTATTGTAGGAACATTCTAATATCATGGTACTATGACTTTTCGCCATTTATAACTTCAAGTGCTGGACAAAAGGCAGGCTTTTCTTCAATTTCAATGGTGAGGGGCTAAGTTTCAACTTTACTAGATATTTAGACCATATATGCCAAAGCGGCTAATACATCAACGAATTGATTTTGTGTCCTCGGTACGTAAGTGAAAGTAATTTCTTTGAATTTCTCCATTAATTCAATCATGTGAAGGTACCAATTTAGGATGCTTCATCTTGTATTCTCCCCAAGCTTAGCCGATAATAAGTGACAAATCCCCATACACTTCTAATTCTTGAATATCTTTATCTAGGGCCATTTTGAGTCCTATGATGCATGCTTCACATTCAGTGATATTGTTGGTGTATGGGAAAACAAGCCTTATAGCTATAGGGAACTGCATACCTTCAAGGGATATCAATATTGCTCCATTTCAATACTTAGACACATTAGCAGCTTCATCAAAGAACATCCTCCGCTTTAATTGTCCATTATGTTTTTCTTCATCAGAACTTCCTTCAACTACTAAGATATCTTCATTGAGGAATTTGACTTGTACTTGTTAGGAGAGTATCATTAGAGGGATTTTCTACCAATTGATTTGCTAGAGCTGGCCCTTTGATTGAATTTTAGTTCACATACGTAATATCAAACTTTGATAGTAACATTTGCCACTTTGAGATTCTACCAATTAGGGCTGATTCATTTGCCAAGTACTTTAGGGGATCGTACTAAGTCAATAACTCAACTTAGTAATAGAGCGTATATTGTCTAAGCCATTACATAACACAAACCAAAGCACAGCACATTCTTTCAATTTTTGAATACTTCTATTCCCCTTTAGAAAACTTCTTGCTTAAGTTAATGGGAATCAGACTATCGGACCCTTGACCTACAGCTAAGCTTGAGGACTAGAGGGGTTGGTACGACAAATCTTTCTATTCCAACCAACCCTTACTGAGGCTGAGTACCTCCTTATCGAGTCACCTTTCATCCAGTGTCATATGATTGCCCATTTTTCTACAGTATGCTGAGTTGATGATTACTCTCCAAAGTTGAGCCAACTAATTACTCAGCATCTTCCTTATTGAGAAGCTGAGAGAGAGAGTCTGAACTAACTAAGCTATCCCTGCTCGGATAAGCCCATTTGTCCATACTTTTTGTTCGCATCTTTTAAGGACCTCGCTAATGTAGCATCGACACGTATATAGTATCATGTGCAAAATCTGTTGCACCAATTATTGTTTTTCTTGTATATTCATTTTTACCCTTTTGTATCTTATAGATTACTTCCTTAGGAAATTCCCTTTTGTCTTTTCCTTTTTAGGCAAGTTACCTTAACTTATGGATATAAATACCCTTGTACTTTTAACGGAGATCAGATCATTCTTAATACACTCTTTGAGTACTTTTTTTCTTCCTTGCATAAACACTATTTGTTTACTCTCGGCATCACTCTTATTTTTTCCCTTAAGCAAGATTAGGTGGCGAATAACCTCATCGAACCAATTCATACGCCATATCGAATTATGTCATGAGTCTTCGAAAGTTCCATTGGTGTATCATATCTTTTGGAGCTATTCGTGGGTTTTGCTTACTATTTCATTCCTTATTTTTTCCCTTTTTCACACTTTCGCCATCAATCATTTTTCGAGCTTTCTACAAGCTCGGACCCATCCAACAATCGGTCTTGTCTATTCTTGGTTACAATTCACAACATCTTGGTATCAAAGTAGAGGTTTTATGTGAACTATAGTTAGTTCTTCTTGAAGTTCTATTGTACTCTATTTTGGCATGTATGAAATAGAGCAAGTTACTATGTTCATTTGACTGTTGTGTTGTTAACCGTTAACTTCCCAAAGTGTTTGTTTAAGCTTTGAATCTATGAGGAGAAATGACAGACCCAAATATGAATGTTGGTACTGGTGATGACAGTAGAATCGTCCACCATGGATGACAGTGGTGGAGTTGTCTACCATGGACGACAATCTCAAGGAACTCCTAGAAGCACTAACAAGAGACTTGATGATATAGCTAATCTCTCAGTAGATTTGACTCGAGCTATTCATGCGTTGTCTTGCTGACCCACTAAGGCAACACAAAACACAAAACACTCCACAAGCTACTCAACTTATTAAAGTTCAAAACCCCACTTGACTCGTTCGAGGTGGAGGAGTTAGTAAACAAATAAGGTGAAGGATAGACTTAAGAGAGCTTGATGAAGAGGAAGAAGAAGAGGAGTATTTTAAAGAAGAGCATGTACGAATCCCCAAAGCATCCGACCATGTGAAGCTTCAAATTCCGAGTTCCAATGGATTTAGGAATGCTGATGAATATATGGAGTGGAAAGAAAAGGTAGAGCATGTGTTTGATTATTATCAGTACAAGGATTATGAGAAGGTGAGAACTACTACTATTGAGTTCTTCAGATATGCCGCCATATGGTGGAAGAATTTTCAAGCCATGAAGACAAGAGAGGTACCGATAGATTAACACTTAGCCCAAGATGAAGAGAGTGGTCAAAAACAGATTCGTGCCGAAAACATACCTCCAAGATACTTTCACTCAGCTTCGAGAGCTAAGATAAGGAGGCTAAACTGTTGATAAGTATATTCAAAAATTTCAAATACTTATGATGCGTTGCAAAGTGGAGGAACCAGCAGCTTGAACAGTCTTAAGGTTTGTTACTGAGTTGAAAGGAGACATTTGAGTCGTTGTGTAGCTCTAACGATTTGACACCATGGATGAGGCAGTTAGGATTGCCCAATGAGTAGAGAGGCAAAAAAGGAGCCAAGTATCAGTGAGGTTGCTGACTAGCCAACCAAGACAAGCAAGTCATCGAGTTTAGTCAAGTATAGAGCTAAATAGAAAAGTTAATGTAAGAGCCGAGTAGAAAAACTGACCTAATGGTAAGTATAGACTTGAACTTATTAGAAGGGGCAAGGGTCTGGTAGGAAGACTAGCTAGATCAAGTGCTTCAAGTACCAAGGGTCCGAACACATGGCTGCTCAATGCCTGAACCAATGAACAATAGTCATCAAGGGAGACATCCTGAAGCTTAAAGAAGAGAGTATGGATGAGGAACTCGAGGAGGAGGAGGTTCCTGTCAAGAATTAGCTAATTAAGGAGAATGTGTCTACCAAGGGCTTAGACTAGTTACTCATGATTATTCGGCACATTATGAGCATGGAACGCTCACAAGAGGAAGAGCAAAGAGAGAATCTGTTTCATACAACCTACAAGGTAAATGATCAAGTGTGTACCTCATCATGGATAGTGGAAGCTGCACTACCGTAGCATCAACCGATCTTATTTCAAAACTAAAATTGCTAATTGTTACGTACCCGAAACAGTACAAGTTGCATTGGCTAAGTGAGAAGGGAACATTACATATCACTCGACAAACACTACTGTGATTATTATTAGGAACTACTCTGACCAAATTCTCTACAACGTCTTACCCATGTATGCTTCCTACGTGTTTAGGTAGGCCATGGTTATTTGATAGGAGGGTCATCCATGACCACTATAGGAACACATATACGTTCAAGAAGGATGACCCGGAGATTATACTAGACTTAGAGATTACACTAAACCCAATGCCATCGAGAGAAGTTAATAAGTTGCAAATGAAACTTGCTCGCGGATTGAAGAAGGCTTTGGTAATAAGTAAAACCGAGTTCCGAGAGGCCATCAACGCTAATGAGCCTACCCTCTTGTTAGTTAGGCAACTATTGGAAATGAGGGAGCGGGGTACGTTACTGCAGGAGATTAAGGAGTTGTTAGATGAATATGCCAATCTGTTTTCAGAATAATTACCCGAGGGGTTGCTCCCAACTCGAGGCATAAAGCACTGCATTGACTTAGTACCCGGTGTTACACTACCGAATAAGCCAGCTTATCAAATGAATCCTAAGTAAGCTTCTAAACTTTAATGCCAAGTCAATGAGTAGCTGGAGAAAGGCTATGTAAGAGAGAGTCTCAGCCCTTGTGCTGTACCTACATTTCTAGTGTTGAAGAAGGATGGAACCTGGCAGATGTGTGTAGATAATTGAGCCGTAAACAAGATCATGATCAAATGTAGGTATTTGATCTCGAGGCTAGAAGACATGTTGGATGAACTGAGTAAAGCCAAGATTTTCAACAAGATTGATCTTAAATCTGGCTACCATCAAATCCGCTTAAGACTAGGCGACGAATGGAAGATTACGTTCAAGACTCTACATAGACTTTACGAATGGATGGTCATGCCCTTTAGCTTGTTGAATGCCCTGAGCACTTTCATGAGACTTGTGAACCATGTGCTAAGACATCTCATAAGGAAGTGTATCATAGTGTACTTTAACGACAACCTTATCTATAGTGTCGACATGTCGAGTCATTGTGAACATCTCATAGTAATCACAGACATGCTCTGTGATGAGAGACTATTCGGTAATATAAAGAAATGTTGCTTTTTCCTAGAGGAAGTGGTATTCTTGAGCTTTGTAGTTTGTAGAGGAGGCTTATGAGTCGATGATGAGAAGATTTAAGCAATTATCGAGTGGCCGACTCCTACTACTTGTGTCTACATGAGAAGTTTCCATAGACTGGTTTCGATTTACAGAAGATTCATCAAGAATTTCAACACCCTCGTTGTGCCACTAACTAAACTAACGAAGAAAAACATCAACTTCTAATGGGGAAAAAGGGAAGAGAGGAGCTTTGCTAAGGTACTTTGCTGAGGTAAAAGAAGGGTTAACCTTTGCCCCAGTGTTAGTATTACCCGACTTCGACAAAATTTTAGAACTAGAATACAACTCATCAAGCATTGGGATAAGCGATGTCCTAATGCAGGAAGGCCGAACAATTGCCTTCTACAATGAGAAGCTCCGAGGGCCTCAATTAAATTATTCTGTATTTGACAAGGAACTTTCAGCACTGATCCGAACAATGTAAGTATGGCAACATTATTTACTGTCGAGAGAATTTTCCGTATATACTAACCATGAATTGCTGAGGTACCTTCGAAGTTATATTAAGTTGTCAAAGCAATAGGCAAGATGGGTTAAATTTCTTTAAGGATTCAATTTTGTGATAAAGCATAAGCAAGGAAAGAGTAACATAGTTACAGATGCTCTTTTTAGGAGATTTGCACTTTCATCAAAACTGCAGACTAGGCTATTTAGGTTTGCAAGTATCAAAGAATATTACTTTGAAGATTCGCACTTTAGACCCATAATTTTGTGATGTGTCAATGGGAGGACAGTGGACGAGTATCATGTGGAGGTTGGGTACTTATTCCAAGGTGAAAAATTATGCCTACTGATTTGTTCATTGAGGGAGCTACTAGTCAGGAAAGCTTACAGTGGAGGTCTCTCTAGACATTTTGGGGAAAAGAGGACCTGTGAACTAATAAATGGCCAATTCTTTTAGCCAAGAATGAGGAAAGATGTGCACTAAGTTATCGAAAGCCGTGCCGTGTGAAAAAAGGCCAAGTGCCAAGCGGAGCAAGGGAAAGCAATGCCCCTACCTATTCCAATGAGGCCGTGGACTGAATTAGGATAGACTTTGTTCTCTGACTGCTGTGAATTGCCTAAGGCAAAGATTCCATAATGGTCCTCATGGATCATTTCAATAAGATGGCACACTTCGTACCCTACACCATGACTAACGATGCTTTGGCTATTGCTCCTCTTTTCTTATAGGAGATTATGCAGATACACGACGTACTGAGAAGTGTAGTCTCCAATAAAGATCCGAAGTTCTTGAGCCATTACTGGAGAAACCTATGGCATTGGCTAGAAACCAAATTACTCTTCAATACCTCATGTCACCCCCTAAACTGATGACTAAACAAAAGCGGTTAATCGTACTCTAGGTTCACTGCTCCGAGTTACTGTAAGCAAGAACTAAGCTGATTGGGACGTCTAACCGCCCATGGTCGAGTTTGCCTATACCGAATAGTACATGACACCACTAAGCAGACTCCTTTCGAGGTGGTCTATAGATTCAATCCCGGGTTGCCCCTCAACCATGCCCTTATACTAATACCTGCGCAAGAAGAACCTAACGCATCGGTTAAAGCATAATACCTTTAGCACATCTATGACAAGGTCATTCGGTACATCGACCAAGCTACCAAAAGAATGCAAGAAAAGACCAAGGCTAGAACGGTTAAACAATTAAAGCTAGGATACTTGGTATGGTGACACCTTAGCAGGAAACGATTCCCAAACAAGAAGAGGAACAAATTATCTACAAGAGTGGAAGGGCCTTTCAAAATCCTTTAGAGAATTAATGACACTACCTATAAGTTGGAATTGCCTGAGGACTATGGTTTTTGACACCTTCAATATTGCCGACCTTAATCCATATTAACCTCATGGAGAACTGAGCAAACACCATTCAAATTTGATCCCAAATCCAAAACAACCTAGAGGGAATTATGGGAATCAGGCTACCGAACCCTTGACCCATAACCAAACCTGAAGACTAAAGGGTCTAGCATGACGAATCCTTCTACTCCAACCAACCCCTACTGAGGCTGAGTATTCCTTGTTAAGTCACCCTTCATGCCGTACTGTCTAACCACCCATTTTTCTACAATATGTCGAGATGATGATTACTCTCTAGCACCAAGCTAACCAATTACTTGGCATCTTCCTTACTCGAACAAGCCCATATGTCCGTACTTTTTGTCCACATCTTCTAATGACCTCGCCAATATAGCATTGCCACATGTACAATATCATGTGCAGAATTCATTGTACCAATGATTATTTTTCTTGTATATTCATTTTTACCCTTATGCATCTTATAGATTACTTCCTTAGGAAATACCCTTTAATATTTTCCTTTTTAAGCAAGTTGCCCCAACTTATGGGTATAAATACCCTTATACTTATAACAGAGATTAGATCATTCTTAATACCTTCTTTAAGTACTTTTATTCTTCCTTGCATAAACACTGTTCGTTTACTCTCGGCATCACTCTTATCCTTTCCCTTAAGTAAGGTTAGGTAGCAAGTAACCTCACTGGACCAATTCATGCATCATATCGAATTGTGCTGTGAGTTCTCAGAAGTTCCATTAGTACGTCATATCTTCTGGAGTTGTTCGTAGGTTTTGCTTACTGTCTTACTCCTCATTTTTACCCTTTTCATACTTTCCCCATTAATCCTTTTTCAAACTTTCTACAAGTTTGAACCCATCCAGCAATCGGCCTTATCTATTCTTGATCACGGTTCACAACACAGGTAGTATATGGCCTACCCTTTTCCTTCCTCATCATTTTGACTAAGCATACACCCTATAGATTCTGGTAATAATGTAAGGTATAGAAATAAAGGCTTCTCAAGTATCAAGCCTTATTTCGATTTCCTTAATTTAATTTATATTAACCTTAGCCCACTTAATATAAATTATTCAACATTAATTAAGGAAATACTTTTCTAAATTCTTTTTTTTTTTTTAATTGGAGTCGTCAACCGGTTGAACCAAAAACCCTAATTTGACTACTAGTATGTGAATATTCTAAAAAAATTGATTTTTAGAAAAAATTGAACTAAAAAAACCGGGTTCAAAGGCTAACTTATTAAGACTAAGTCACCATGCGAAAATTAAAAGAAATTTGATAGGCTTTTTTTTGTAATTTTTTCAAAAAAGTTAAAATATACCAAAATAGGCAAAAGTAACTAAAAATGATTTTTTTTTTTAATTTTTATTACGAATTTGTAAAGAAAAGGGAAATTTTTTTTATTATTTTTTAACAGTTACCCCGAAGGTGCCTATATACCTCCTAATCAGGATTAAACTAGTTGTAATTCTTTTTTATAAAATTTTTAGTGGGTGAGTTAATTTTATATTGAAAACCGAGCCAAATTTACATTTTTTATCAATTTATTATTTTTTAAAAAAACTTTAAAAAATCTAATTTTTCTAAATTAAATAAATAAAAACCCTAATTGACTATCTTTAAAAAAATCAAGTTAGATTTTTTTTATTTATATTTTTTTAACAAAAATCCTAAGCACTAAAAATATATTTTTATTAAAAAAACATGATTGTTCAAGAAAGACCTAATTTAACAAAAATTGCAAAATAAATTATAAAAAAAACATGCACTTAAACACAAAAAATTAATTAATAATAAAAATAAATAACCAATATAGCAAATTAATAAAAATTACTAAAAATGCACTTAAACACTCACCCGTTGTTGGACCGTCGGTGTTGGGCAGTGAACTGGGTGACGTAAGCAACAACAACGGGTGAGGAATGGGCAAAAGTGGGCGTATGCTCGGGCAGGTGCGAACGAGTGCTTAGGCAAGCGTACAGGTGAGAGCACAGGCGAGTGAAGGCAATGACCTAGGCAATGGCACAGGCAAGACCTCGAGTGACACACTAGCGAGTGAGGGCGATGACAGGGACGAGAGCGATGGATGTCAATGGCAATGTACTAGGCGATGACTCGGGTAGTACAGGCGAGCAACTGGTCGATGGCATGGAACGTCAGTAGCGATGGACTGGGCGAGGATCTAGGTGCTACTGGTGATAGCAATGGGTGACATAGGCAAAGTCATCTAGGCGATGACTCGAGCAATAGTAGGCGCATGGATGGGCGATACTTAGGCATGCAGATGAGCGATGGTGTGGGTGAGCATGACGAGCATCTAGGTGATGGACTGGGCATACACGGCAAGGATTTACGCAATGCCTAGGCAGTAGTGCTGTGCAGCGACGACGTAGATCTAGGTGGTGGTGTGGTGAAAAGGTGCTAAGGTATTGTGGTATTGGGGTAGAACGTAGTGCTTGTGCAGCAGTGTAGGGGGGCACGTAGTGGTATATAGGGGCGCATAGCAGCATGTAAAGGTGTAGTGGCGCGTGTAGCGTAGTGGTAGCCCATAAAGAGATGTGGGGGCGTATGTGGTGTTTTGGGTGTATGTGATTAAATCAAAAACCTCTCTCAATTACTAACCAACGTTTTATTTATAAGCTCCAAAATTGAATCTTTCATATCTTTAATATGAATGATTTGTCTTTTATTTAAACTAGATTCACCCTAGCTTCTAGAAACCTTAGCTAGTTCGGGCTTTTCTCTTAAGGCCCGGCCTGATCCAATTTAGCCCAATAATTTAACAAATCTTGATTTATAGCGCCAAAATTGGTCTAATCCAAAACTAATGGATTCAGCCCCTCTTAATAACTGATCTAACAACTCAATTTAACTCAACTTGACACAACTTTACTCCTAACTTCTTTTTGCTTATTTTTTTCATCATTTTTTTATTTTTCATTTTCATTTTTCATTTTTTTATTTATTAACCTGGCTCAATAACAATTAGCAAAAATGAGGTGTATACAGTTTCCCCTCTTTATAGTAAAGTTCAATTAAAACTTCACTACAAAAACAAAAGAGATACCCATTTTTGCTAAACCCTACTTTGAACTGATCGACTAAGCTATGTTTTATTTTGATCAAGGAAATCGACCTAAAAGGTCAATGTAAAGAATAAACTACCCATATTAAAAGGATAAGGCAAATGAATGCCTATTGCGAAAGATTAGAGCAAAAGGTTAGGGGGCCTATCTTGAAAGGATAGGGCTTAATGTTGTCTATCTTGGAAGGACAAAGCAAAAAGTTAGGGGGTCTATCTTGAAAGGATAGGTCTTAAGGGTGTCTATCTTAAAAGGATAGAGCAAAAATTAGGAGGCTTATCATGGAAGAATAAGGCTTAATGGTGTCTATCTTGAAGGCATAGAGCAAAAATTTCTTTGGAAATTAAAATTAACTTGCTTTGGTTTAGCGAATAATCTGAAGAGGATAAATCTCTCTAAGATTTCAAAGAAAAACTTATTTTGGTTTGGTAGATGATCCGAAGAGAATAGATCTCTCCAAGATTCCTTTTTTATTTGTGATCTGAAGAGGATAGATCTTTTCGAGATTCCTTTTAGGTTGATTTGAAGAGGATAGGTCTCTTCGAGATTCTCGTTTGGTTGATCTGAAGAGGATAGATCTCTTTGAGATTTGTTTTGGTTGATCTGAAGAGGATAGATCTCTTTAAGATTTGTTTTAGCTTAATTCCTCTAAAGATTTCTTTTCGAAGACTTTTAAGATTATTTTTCTCAGGATTGAAGGCTTTCTCAGATAGCAACTGATTAGCATGCTTTCATCGACTCTTGATATTCACTCATTCAATTAGCAGAATTTCTCCAGGGGTCTGTGCTCACTTCTTCTTTCTCTTTTCCCATTTTCTTTTCTTTCTCTTTTATTTTATTTTCTTTTCTTTCTCTTCTTTCCTTTGAATTTTGTAACTAAATCATACCTATACCTTGAATTTGCTTGGTCTGATTTCAAATTTCAATTTCTATTCTTCATGACTTTTGAATGATAAATCCCTTTTCGAATGAATAAGATTTAATTATTAAGAACATTCGATTTTAATTCTTTTGGTGATTCAGATTCATTGGTAAGGATCTACTGTTTAAGTTTATGAGGCTAAGAAATAAGGTTTACTAGTGGAGTGTTTGTTGGTCAATGACCATCCGAATTCATAAACATTCATGAATATCAACTTTACTTGTAAAAGATAAAAGATTACTACAAACTTATTTAGAAAAAATTGAAATCTTTCTTAAATCTCCGTTTTCATGGATAATACAACTTAATTGCATTCGAATTCACTAGTCCTCTTAATTTCGAGCCATCTATCTCTGTCAATACTAATGCATCTCCTAATAATACCCCTTTTTACCACATAAGGGCCTTCGTAATTTGGAGTGAACTTGCCCCTAGGGTCTTTTGCGTTTGGTAACACTTCTTTCAACACTAAGTCTCCTTCTTTAAAGTACCTTGGATGTACTTTCTTATTAAAAGCTCGGATCATTCGCTATTGGTAGCATTAACCATAACATATTGCTACAAGTCTTCGCTCATCTAGGAGATTCAAATGCTTTATTCTCTTCTCCACCCACTCTGCTTCATCAAGTTGAGTTTCTGCCAATATTCGGAATGAAGGTATTTCTACTTCCACCAGTAGTACTGCTTCGATTCTATACACCAATGAATACGAAGTTGTACCGGTAGAAGTTCTAATTGAGGTTCTGTAGGCCATGAGAGCAAAGGGAAGCATTTTATGCCAATCTTTATATGTGATCACCATCCTCTCAATGATTCTTTTGATGTTCTTGTTTGCGACTTCAACGGCTCCATTCATTTGAGGTCAATATAGAGTTAAGTTTCTGTGATTGATCTTGAACTGGCGACACACTTCATTCATCAACTTACTATTCAAATTCATTCCATTATCTATAATAATAGATTCGGGTACACCATATCTTACAATAATGTCTCTTTTCAAGAATTTGACCACTACTCCTTTGGTCACTATAGCATACAATGCTGATTCCACCCACTTAGCAAAATAGTCGATCGCAACTAAAATGAATCTGTGCTCATTTGACGCCATTGGCAAAATTGGTCTGATCATGTCAATTCCTTACATCGAAAAAGGCCAAGGAGCTGACAACACATGTAATTCATAGGGAAGAGCATTAATTTTATTAGTGTACACCTAGCACAGGTGACAATGCCTCACGTGCTTGATGCAATCCGATTCCATCGTCATCTAGAAATACCTCATTCTCATGATCTTTCTAGCAAGCATATACCCATTCATGTGAGGACCACAAACTCCTTCATGTACCTCTTTCATTAATTTCTCAACTTCTTCTTCATCTACACACTATAGCAGTATTGCATCTAGCGGTCTCTTGTATAATGTAGCTTCACTTAATAAGAAATGAGTAGCCAACCTTCTTAAAGTCCTTCTATCTTTTCGATGAGTATCTTTAGGAAATTCTCCAGTTTGAAGTAACTTCTTGATATCATGATACCAAGGTCCTTTCGTTCCCTTCCCTTCAACTGCAAGGCAAAAAGCCGGTCTCTCTTCCACTTCAATCTTCAAAGGTTGAATTTCTATTCCGTTTGTGACTTACCATTGACACTAATGTAGCCAATGCGTCAGCAAACTGATTCTAGGTCCTTAGAATGTAAGTGAATGAAATCTCTTAGAATTTTTCAACTAGCTTGCTCAAATGTTCGTGATAAGGCATCAATTTCTCATCCTTCGTCTTATATTCTCCTAAGATCTGGAGAATTATAAAGGAAGAATCTCTGTACACTTCTAATCCTTATATTCCCATATCTAACACCATTCTGAGCCCCAAAATGCAAGCTTCATATTCTACTATGTTATTGGTATATGGGAATGTTAATCTTGTTGCCATAAGAAAATGGTTATCCTTAAGCGACACCAATACTGCTCCTACTCCACATCTAAACACGTTGGCTGCTCCATCAAAATACATTTTCCATCCTAACTTCTTACCACTCAGTTCATTTGCCACCATCACATTTTCATTAGGAAATTGTGCTTCTAAACCCTCATCCTCATCTTCTAATGGGTATTTTGCTAATTGATTAGCTACTTCTTGCCCCTTAACTGAACTCTGACTCACGTACTTGATATCAAACTCAGAGAGTAGAATCTACCACTTTGATATTCTCCCAATCAACGCTGGCTTTTCTACTAAATACCTTAATGGGTCATGTTTTATCAATAACTCTATCAAGTAATAGAGAGTGTACTACCTAAGTCTATGCATTACCCATATTAAGGCGCAACATGTTCTTTCCACTTCTGAGTACTTTTGCTCACCTTCCATGAATTCCTTGCTCAAATAATATATAGGATGCTCTTTTCTTCCCATTTCGTCTTTCTACCCCAGCATGCATCCTATTAATTCAGGGAGAATTGTTAAATAAAGGACCAACGGCTGTCCCGATGAAGGAGTGACTAGTACAGGAGGATTCATGAGATATTCTTTGATTTTAGCAAATGTATGCTCACATTCTTCATCCCATTCTATCATGGCATTCTTCCTCAATAGCTTAAACAATGACTTGCATTTATCAATTAACTACGACACAAACCGAGTGATGTAATTCAATCTTCCTAGCAATCCCCTAACTTATTTGATAGTCTTAGGCGCAAGCATGTTTACGATTGCCTTGACTTTATCTAGGTCTACTTTGATTCCTCTTCTACTGACTACAAAACCTAACAATTTTCCCAAAGTTACTCTAAAAGTACATTTTCTAAGATTCAGCTTTAGTTGAAACTTCCTCAATTGCTCAAATAGTTTGCACAAAATATCCACGTAGTTTTCATTCTCTTTAGATTTGACGATCATATCATCCATATAAACTTTGATTTCCTGAAGCATAATGTCATGGAACAAGCAACCATGGTACGCTAGTAAGTTGCCCCAACGTTTTTTAACCCAGTCAGCATTATACGATAACAAAACGTTCCCTAGGTGGTAACAAACGTTGTTTTAATTTTATCTTCTTCTACCATATTAATTTGATTATACCCTGATAAACCATCCATAACGAGAAAAGATGATTCTCAGCTATGTTATCTACTAGGAAAATTATCCTTTGATGTCGCTTGGTTTAAATCATGAAAATCTACATAGACTCTAACTTTCCCATTTTTCTTCAATACTAGCACCACATTGGCCACCCATTCAGGGTAATCCGATACTTCTATGAATCTGACTTCTAACAACTTCTTGACTTCTTCTTTAATTTTGAGGAGTAGATCTAGCCTAAACCATCTAAGCTTTTGTCTTTTTGGTTTAATTTCTTTCCTGGTTGGCAACTTATGAACCACAATAGACAAGTCTAAAGCAAGCATATCTTCATAAGACCAAGCGAAGATACCTAAGTATCCTAATAACAATTGTGTTAACTCTTGCTTCTAATCATCTGTCAAATTACCACCAATTTTCAACTTTCGTAGATCTTTTTTGGTTCCCAAATTAATCACATCCGTTGGTTCATCAATAATCACTCTACCCTATTCATGTCGATGCTAATTCTCCTGAATTTCATTTGTAGTCTCAATATCATCTCCAATGTCTGACCCAATAAGGCCAAAAGTGATATTAGTACTTTCATCATTTACATGCGCGAGATATCCATTACATTCATCATTTTTATCGAATCTAAGGAGTAAAGGAAAAAGAAAAGGATAACAAATAAATAACAACGAAGAATTGATAGAAAGAAAGAAACAAATTTTATTAGGTGAATTAATTCAAATTGTCTAATAGAAAAGGCTTAACTAATTGAACTAATAATCAAAATCGAATGTTCCTAATTAATCTAATTTTGCATTTCTAGAGAGACCTATTCGTAGGAATAGAAAACTAGTTGCACAAAGAAACTAGTACATTAACATCTTCTCTCTCATTCAGACTAATGCTGCATTGTTGAGTCAAGACATTAGATAAACTGGCTACTTCAGGTTCTTGAACATCAGCCGGTGCGAGAAATGTCTGATGGATGTCTAGAAAATCCATATGAGCATGGTAAAGCTAATCCCCTCTTTAGCTCTTGGTTTTAACCTTCATTTCTTGAATATCCTCTTCAATAGGCTCATATCCAAGCTCGAATGTTCTAATCTGTTACTTAGGTTGTTTCAAATGACCCAATGCCCACTATCTTGCTTCTTTGATCATATTGACTTCATTGAAAATCTATAACCCTAGCTCTTCTAATATTTCATCCCCGACATAGGGTATAGTCGTTTTTTGGTAAATCTCATAATCTTGTTCCCCAAGAATAGTAACCAACTGTCCATCGGGTATGAACTTCACTTTCTGATGTAGGCTGGATGGAATTGCCCTTATTGAATGAATCCATGATCTTCCTAATAGAAGATTAAAAGTTCGTAGGATGTCAAGAACTTGGAAATGGATGGTAAACATATGTAGGCCGATTTCGACTTGCAACCTAATTTCTCAATTATCTCCTATTTTAATCCATCAAAAGCCCTTAGTGAAATCAAGCTGGGCTTTATCTCATTCTCCCTTACACCAAGTACATTTAGCATCGTCAATGGACATATGTTCAATGATGATCCATTATCTATTAGAACTTGGGCAACTACTTTCCCTGCACACTTAACCACTATGAAGAGGGGCTTTGTATATCGGTCTCCTTCTTTACCTAGCTCGTCTGGTGAAAATGAGATCTGATCCATCACAAATATTAAGTTTACCACCAGCCTTAGTTTTTCCATAAAAATCCCTTCAGGTACTTTGACCACCTTCAGAATTTTAATCAGTACCCCTCAATGAGTATCTGATGACAATATCAAACCCATTAAAGAAATCTAGGCTAATACCTTGGCTAGCTAATCCATTATCTTATGTTCACTAGCCTTCACTATCTTCTTAGCAACATTTTGATCTTTATCTTCCGTATCTTCAAAGATTTTTCGATAAGCCTCTTCTATACTAGATTTCCTCTTGGCTTCCTCATGCTAATCATTAACTCGTACAGAGCGAGTAAGCCTACCAACCATGGGTAATGAGGCCCTAGTCATTTAATTCACCACTTTGTAATCCAAAGGTCCTGCTTTGTAATTCTCTAGGGCTATTAGGACATTGAAAGCGATCTTCTTGGGCTTTCCGATTCCTCAACTTTCTTATTCTTTCCATCATATTCAAAAATCAACGGCTTGGGCCCATCTCCAATCATTCCAACCATCCTAGTTGCCTTCTTGGCTTCTACAATGAGTCTATCCTATTCTTCAAATTCTAAACCCTATCCAGTAGGTGGGGCGTCAGCGTATATGGCGGGTGAACCAGCGTAATCCACTAAATACTCAAACTTCCCTATCGATTCTCCTAAAGTGTCAATAGTTGGATCCCCAACTTCATATCTCTTTCTAAGCTCCCCTTAAGTACTTCTCTTTTTGCAGTCTTAGAATTGTCATGGCCATGATATCAACTTTCTTTATCTTCCCTTCCTTAAGCAGTCGATATATCGCAAGTCTAGTTCGAGTCCTATCCCGGAGATTCATATCCTACAATTGCCTAGCCTTCCTTAGATTCCAAGCTATCTCTTTAATAGTGATGGGGAGACTGTCTAGGTTCATTTTTGGTTAAGAAGCTTTAGTAATGATCATATTGATTGAATGTCTACGATTCGGTAGAGGGTTGTTAGCCACGTTAGGAGTGGGAGTCTGGATGAAACCTAATTGAACCAATTTGGCATCAATAAGATCCTAGATTTTATGTCTGAGTCTCCAACATTGGTCCGTAGAATGCCCCACTCGCCTCAGATGATAATCACGTCAAAGCTCTAAGTTATAATCTCTCAGTCTTTACCCTTCTCTCGGTATTTCAAATGTCAAGAGATTCTCTTTCCATAATCGTGTAAGAACCTAGCTTAGAGGAATTGGAATATGTGTGAACTGTCTTCTTTGTGGGCAATTGTTATGATTTGGGCTCGACGGGGGATTAGATCCTCTAGTCATAACTACTAGGGCTGTGGGTTTGACAAGGTTGCCGGTATCGACAACACTGATAATGGTTTCCTTAGCTTTGTTGGAAAATCTTGGGGGAGGTGTCTTCTTTTTAGCTGTTTCAAGATTAGGAGCCTCCCAATAGCAATGGATTCCTCAATTCGACTTCCTAAGGCTACAATTTCTGCAAAATTGGAGGCAAGGTGCCCAATAAGGTGTTGGTAATACAAGCTTCCAAGAGTATTAATAAAAGCGAAGGTTAGATCCTTTTCGGTTAAGGGTGGAGTCACCCTAACTGCCATGCCCCTCCATCTTTGGGCATATTCTTTAAAGTTCTCATTGGTCTTCTTTTGTAAATTGTTTAGATCCCACATGGATGAAGCCACTTCGATGTTGAATTTATACTGGTTATAGAAAGCTCGTGCTAACTTATCCCAAGTATCAATTTCATTCAAGTCTAACTGGGCGTACTAAGTTAAAGTAGGCTCAATCAAGCTGTCTTGAAAAGTCTGGACCATCACCTTGTTATACTTCGTGTATTTCCCTATGTTCCTAATGTATGACCTAGTGTGGAGTTTTGGGCAGCCAGTCCCATTGTATTTCTCAAATTCTAGCACCTTAAATCTTTCCAGGAAGTCATTGTCTTCATAGGTCGGTAAACTGATCATTCCCATTTGCTCAAACCCATTCACCATTTCTAAGGTTTTCATCTTCTCGGTTAACTTTTGCATGACCTTTCTTTCCATTTCGCAATGTTTTTCTTCAATCTCCTTCCTCCATACCTCAATAGGGGCTGATTCTTCATCTTCCAGTACAGGGGGAGGGGTCATTTTTGCATTCCGATTTGGGTTAGCTTGAGATCCATGTCTATCATTAAGGATCCTAATAGCCTAAGTGAGAGATTGAATCTGTTAGGCCATCTTGTTCATGTTTACTTCCAAAGTCACTACTCTTGGATCAAGCTTGGTTTGATTGACATTTCCAGTACCTTAAGTCAACATCCTTGCCTTAGAACGAGTGAATATCAGGCTTCTAGTTGAGTCTGCTTGTTTGGATGCTATCTTCAAAATCCTATGCAAAAACCTAAGTTTTAGACTTTTTGGTGAATTAAAGGTTTTTTGTTGTTCTTTTTTTTTTTTTGTTTTGTTTTTCTTTTTGTGACGTTTGTTATTATACTATTTGCCTCTTTTTGTGTTTTTTCTTTAAAAGTCAAAAAAACAAATAGTAATAATAAGTAAGAGACTGCAATTAGTGAAAATTTTATTTACTAAAGCTGCAAATTTATTAATCATAAGATCTAACTTATACAACAAACTAAGCGAAAGGAAAAGAAAAACTCCTAACTAATTTTCTAAAAAAAAAAACTTAAATCTTATATTTACAAGAGCCGACGGATTTGGTTAGGACAAACTTTGTCAACTTCCCTCACAAGTCTTCATACCGTAACATCCCTTTCACAAATCTTGCTTCTCAAGAATTGATTTTCCTCTACCAGTCTCTCATTTCCCAACCTTAACTCTTCAACGATCCTCTTACTTTCTTGGAACTAGGCTTTAATCCTGGCCCATATGGTGTCTCAGTAGGCTCACTCAGGAGGTGAAAGGAATGCTAGATTTAGCTCATGTCTGAATACATCCGGGGCTTCATATCGTATCTTTCCATTCTTCTCCAACTAATCATAAATGAATTACTTGGTAGCTCGATATTCTCCGACTTTATCCCTCAAAGTTCCTACATTGACCATCTTCTTGACTTTTCTTCATTTCCACAGCTTCACTAGTTCTACTAGTCATTAGATTAGAGTAGCTGTGGGTAGATAAGGATCCTGATAATCAATCGTGGCGATGTCCAAGGAGTCTCTGTAGGCTTTTTCTTGCAGTGGGCCCAGCTGTCTAGTGACACAAGCCAGGAAATATCCAGTATAGCCCATAATACCAATAAGGGGAACTCCTGCATAATCGATGTACCCCAAGACGACTTGAGTACAGTGGCTCCATTTAGTTATCCACATGAAGTCTACGAGCTACATTTTGTTGATAGTTGACACCCATCCTTTAAACTGAGCTTCATCTGGTACCTTAAGGTGGTAGGTAAAGTCGTCAATCAGGTCCATATTCTCTACCAAGGATTCTCTGAGAAGATTCCCTCCATACCCCTATGTGTGATTTAGAAACCACATGACAAGGATTGTAGGGTTAGCCATGAAATAGCCATGCCCCTACTTCTTCAAGTGGGTAAGTGTCTTGACCTGTTTTGCTAATAACACTGGTATATAGGATTTACCGGCTAAGAATTGAATCACCAACTTAGCGACCCTATAGTGGACCTGGCCATATCTTAAGGGAAACAGTACTATTCCAAATACTGCCACAATAAATGCATTGACCCTCTTTTCGACCCACGATTCATATCTACCACAAAAGATCTGGTGATATTTCTAATAGGCATTTAGGCTTGAAAACCACTCCACCAACCTTAGGGTGCTAAGACATTTTTAGCCCTCTAAAGATAAGAATAGGGCTAAGGCTGACTTCTTGACCTCCAACAGCATCATGAAGATTCTCTTAGGCTGGACTCTGAGATCAGGGATAGTTATACCCACTTCAAGGGGTGGGATACTGAGTAGTTGCAAGTATTCCTTTATAGTAGGTCTCAATACATTTGGGTCGAAGTTGAAAGCTGTAGATTCTAGGTCCCAGTAATGGATGAGGGCTTAAATTAGAGGCCAGTAGAGTTAGACCTGCATAAGGGTAATGATCGGCCCGATCTTCTTACAGACATAATTTTGCTTGGTGGGCGGAAGCTAATTCAACTAACTTTTCAGGATGGCTTTGGGGAGGAAGTACTTATCTAACTAGACTTCACAGACAGGCTTTGGGCTAACGGGCTTTAGGTTGACAAGCTCTAGATTGATATTACCCTAACTCTCCATATCTATATTACAACAAGATATAAATGAAATAAAGATGCGTCTACTATTTACAATGAGGACAGTAAATTTAGAATAAAGTTGGATGCGATGTCACTAATTTCACAACTTTTTCAAAGATTTTCTTAGATATTGAGCAGCCTTTCATTAACTAAAAAGCAATAAAAAATAAAATATGTATAACATAAGGAAATACAATATTCACAGAGAAACAAGTGTAATCTAATATATAAAAATGCAATATATTACACACAGATGCAATGCAATAAGGATGGTAATTAATAAATTATAGGAATTATGATAAATCCACAGTCAAAGAGCGTTCCTATATATAAGTATATTCAAAATACGATTTAAAAAAATGATGTTCGTGTATACTTATATATAAGGGTTACTAAATTTTTTTTAATTGAAAATGGATGATGAACTGACCGTAGATTAAATCAAACTTTTCCTATAATTTAAAAAAGAAAAAAACTACCCCTTTTTTCAAAAAGAATGAATGGAAAAGGGTGGGATCTACAAGTCTTAAGCTCTATAGCTCCAAGACTTTCTAACGATAAGCTTAGTAGGCTACATCGAAACTTGAGTGAGTTCGCCTATCACCGCCAAGCAGGGGTAATGACCTTAACGACCTAAGGGTTACACAATGGCGACCTGTCCAAGGTTCCTAATGTGGCTTAGGTTCGACCACATGTAAGCACACAAATGGTTATTGAAAATAAAAAGAGAATTCCCCTAATTTCCTAAGTAGGCCCATTCAGCCGAGCTTTTTCTTAAGGCCTGTATCACTAAAAACAATTAGTACAACTATAATATAATACAAAAAGAAAATAATAATACAAAAGCTCATCAATAATTTTTTTTTAATCTTTACATGGCTAGCCCACCAAGCGTTCCAAGCGGAGTCGCCAATTCTATTGAACCTTATTTCGATTTCCTTAGTTTAACTTATATGAAGCCTAGCCCACTTAATATAAATTACTCGACATTAAACTTAAGGAAATATTTTCTAAAAAAAAAAATTTAAATTGGAGTCGCCAACCGGTAAAAAAAATAACATTAGGGTTTTTGGGTAGAAAAACTCTAATTTGACCACTAGTTTGCAAATATTCTAAAAAAATTAATTTTATAAAAAACCGAACCAGAAAAACCAAGTTCGATAGCTAACCTATTAAAACTAAGCCAACATGTGAAAATTAAAAGAAATTTGATGGGCTTTTTTTTGTAATTTTTCTAAAAATGTTAAAATATACCTAAATAGGAAAAAGTAACTAAAAATGATTTTCTTTATTTTTATTACGAATTTCTAAAAAAAGAGGAGAAAAATTTTTTTTTTCAACGGTTGCCCTGAAAGTGCTCACATACCAGCTAATCGAGAGCAAACTGACCGTAGTTCTTTTTTATAAAATTTTTAGTGGGTGAGTTAATTTTATATTGAAAACTAAGCTAGGTTTACATTTTCTATCAATTTATTATTTTAAAAAAAAAACTTAAAAAATATAATTTTTCTAAATTAAATAAATAAAAACCCTAATTAACTATCTTTAAAAAAAAAAAATCAATTTAGATTTTTTTTTATGTATATCTTTTTAACAAAAACCTTAAGTGCCAAAAATATTTTTTTATTAAAAAAAAACACGATTTTTCAAGAAAGACCTAATTTAACAAAAATTGCAAAATAATTAATAATAAAAAAACCTACACTTAAACACAAAAAATTAATTAATAATAAAAATAAATAACCAATAAAGCAAATTAATAAAAATTACTAAAAATAAACAAAATAAAATAATAAATAATAAAAAACATTACCTAACGTTGGACCTTCGGTGTTGGGCTGTGAATTAGGCGACGTAGGTAACAACACTAAGCGAAGATTGGGCGAAAGAAGGCGTGCACCTAGGCATGTGCGAACGAATGCCTAGGCGAATGTGTGGGCGAGAGCACAAGCAAGCAAGGGTGATGACCTGGGCGATGGCACGAGCAAGAGCTCGAGCGACATACAGGCGTGCGAGGGCAATGACCTAGGCGAGAGCAATGAGCATCAGTAGCGATGGACTAGGCAATGACTCAGGCAATACAAGCAAGCAACTAGGCAATGGCGTGGGACGTCAGTGGCGATGGATTGGGTAAGGATCTTGGCACTACTGGCAATAGTGATAGGCGATACAAGTAAGGTCGTTTGGGCAGTAACTCATGCGACAGTGGGCGTACGGATTTGCGATGCTTGGGCATACGGATGGGCGATGGTGTGGGCAAGCATAGCGAGCATCTGGGCAATGGACTGGGTGTGCACAGTAAGGATTTAGGCGATGCCTAGGTAGTTATGATCTAAGCGGTGGTGTAGTATAAAGGTGCTAGGGTGTTGTGGTATTGGGGTAGCGCATGGCGGTGTATAGGGGCATGTGGTATGGTGGTGGTGCATGAATAGATGTAAGGGCTTGTGTGGTGTTTTTTATTAACCTGGCTTAATAACAATTGGCAAAAATGAGATGTCTACACCAAGTTTAAGAGCTAGCAAAATCAGAGCATTCATGAGATACTTCTTAATCATTATAAAGGCTTGCTCGCATTCTTCATCCCAGTTTATCTTAGCGTCCTTTTTCAATAACTTAAACAAGGGACGACATTTATCTATAAGTTGAGATATAAACCAGGCTATGTAGTTTAAGCAACCCAATAAGCCTTTGATTTCTTTACGTGTACGTAGATGGGGAAAGTCAACTATCACTCTGACTTTATCAGGGTCCACTTCATTACCCTTTTGGCTAATTATGAAGTCCAATAATTTTCCTAAAGTTACTCCAAATGTCCATTTCTCTAAGTTCAGCTTCAATTGGAATTTCCTCAACCTATCAAACAATCTCCTTAAGTTATCCACATGATTTTATCCTTCCTTAGACTTTGCAATCATATCATCAATACATACTTTAACTTCCTTATGCATCATGTCATGAAAGATTGCTACCATGGCTCTTTGGTAAGTTGCCTCGGTGTTTTTGAGTTCAAAAGGCATTATTTTATAGTGAAATGTGCCCTAAGTTGTAATGAATGTTGTCTTAGCTTTATCTTCTTCAGACATTCGATTCTGATTATATCTAGAGAATCCATCCATGAAGGAGAAGAGATGGTTCCTGGCTATATTATCTACCAAGACGTCAATATGGGGCAAAGGGAAATTATTTTTAGGGGTTGCCTAGTTAAGGTCTCAAAAATCCATACACACTCTAACTTTTCCATTCTTCTTCATTACTGGCACAATGTTAGCTACCTACTCAAGATAATCAAATACTTCAATGAAGCTGACCTCCAGTAACTTCTTGATTTCTTCTTTAATTTTCAACAAGATATCTAGTCAGAATCTCCTTAGCTTCTGCTTCTTAGGTTTGATATCTTCTCGTATGGGTAAGTAATGGACCATAATTGATGGATCTAACCCGAGCATATCTTCATAAGACCATGTAAACATATCTTGGTACTCAAATAGTAGTGTGGTCATTTTTGTCTTCTATTCCTCTTTCAAATTCCCTCCAATCTTCAACACTTTGTGGTTTTCATCAATCCCATCATTAACTATCTTAGTGGGCTTGTTAATGGAAATTTTACTTATTTCATATCTTTGCCAACTCTCTTGCATTTTATTGTAGTCATTGACATCACTCCCAATGACTAACCTAGTAGGGCCAAAAGTGATATCAATATTTTCATCACCTATCTATGCGAGGTATCCTTAGCTTTTATTCAAAGCATTGGATTTAGGCCAAAAGTATATAAAGAAAAGAGTGTAAGCAAAGAAGGACTAATTTTTATTAGAAATTTTTCCAAGTACAGTATTGTAGAACAAAGGTAATTATTACAATACTTAATAAAATACTAAACCGTGATTCATCCTTTACCCTAGAGAAAACTTATTAGTATTCATAAGGATAGAGAACCAATTATTCAAGTGCCGGAGCTTACCAAATGGGCCTATCATCTCATTCTTGCTAAGGGTATCCTCTTTGGTAGGTTCTAAGGTCTGAACATCAACCCGAATGAATATCTCTATCAGTAGTGGAAAGGTCATCGGGGTATAATACAACTTGTCACCTCTCTTACCTTTTGATTACATATTTCACAACTCATCCATTGGAGTTAGGATGTAACTAAGGCCATAGGTACCAACCAGGCCTTCTTTGAATTTCGACCTCTCATTCTTCTTCTAGCTAGTAATCATTGATACTTCTTCAAACATTTAGAGCCCAAAGTCCTCTTGCTCTTCAATGCCAATATAGGGTATGGCCATTTCTTTATATATTTCATAATCCTAATCACCCATAATCATTATGACATGGCCATTTAAGATGAACTTAACCTTTTTGGTGCAAGCTTGAAGGTATGGCCCCAACTGAATGTATCTAGGGTCTTCCCAATAACAAGTTGAAGGTTCTTGGGATGTTTGGGACCTGGAATCAAATGCTGAAAGTCTATGGGCCAATATCAACCGGTAAGTTTATCTCCCCAATAATTTCCCTTCTAGATCCATCAAAAGCCTTAACTGTTGTTGAACATAGCTTAATTATGGTTGCATCAATACCTAATAGATCCAGGATAGTGATAGGGCAAACATTTAGTGATGACCCATTGTCAATGAGGACTTTGGTTATGATGATGTTGTTTACACTTATTATTATAAATATAGGCTTAGTATGTTGATTAACTTCTTTGCCCAATTCCTTAATGGAGAAAGAAATCTAATCCATGGTAAGGATAAAGTTAGTAACAAACCCTATCTTTTTAGCTAGTATTTCGCGAAGGACTTTAACCTCCCTCAAAGTTCTTAATAAAGCTTCCTAACGCAATTTTGATGCCATCAACAAACCAATGATTGATATCTGTATTGGAGTTTTAGTAATTTGATTCATTATTTTATACTCACTTGATTTAATCATTTTGGTGAAGGCAAACAAACCTTCCTCACATTCAATTGGTTACTTGCTTGGCCTTTCCGGCAGATTCTTCTTTTTTAGGTCTTCTTTTGGGTCATAAATTCTATTGAAGTGAGTAATCCCTCCTACAAGTGAACTTAATTGCCCTTAGTTAACTACCTGGTAGTTGAAAGGAGCAACTTTGTCACTTTCGAGGACTGAGGGTACATGGAAGGTGTACCTTTTGGTTTCTAAAGCTTATTTCTCTTCCTATTTATAAAATCTATAAACCTTAGGCTCTTAGTTAGAACCGACCGGGTTGATGGTAGGATTTGAGTCATCAAATATCATGTTAATGATGGGGCCATGGTTAGTCAAGGGGTTGTTGATGATGTTTGGAACTAGGGCTTCTATGAAGTCAAGTTAGACTAATCCTTCGTCAATCAAGTCTTGAATTTTATTTTTTAATCTCCCTCATGAGTTAGTTGAATGGCCTACCTACCCTTGATGATATTGACACTTTGTGTTAGGATAAAAAACTCTTGGCCTTTACCTTTCATTAGGAAGCTCAAAATGGAGCAAATTATCCTTCCTTAACTTTTTAAGGACCTAGCTGAGGGGAACCGATATCCTGGTGAATTGCCTAAGGATCCTATTGGTTTGAGACTGGTTCCTGCAATGTTGTTGAACTAGTAAAGTACTCATTCTAAAAGGGACCCAGGCATTAGGTTTGGTGTTTAAATTGACCATGTCAACAATAACTTCTCTAGGCTTACTAGTGGTGGGTTTAATAAAGGGTGGTCTTTTATTTGATGGTTCTTGTAATTTTCTAAAAGAGATGGCACATTCAATCTGGTACCCTATTGCTACTATCTATACGAAACTAAAGAAGGCCTATCCGATAAGGTGAGAGAAGTTAGGTCTCTCAAGAGTATTGATGAAAGCTGATGTTAGTTCTTTCTCTGTCATGGGGGTAGATACCCTTGCAATTAGGGATCTCCACCTCTGAGCATATTCCTTAAACAATTCATTATTCCTCTTTCATAAGGCAACCAAGTTCATCATGGTTAGTGCTACTTCGACATTAAATTTGTATTGCTCATAGAACACCCTAGCCAGTTTCTCCCATGTGTTTACTTGACTTAGATCCAATCGGGCAGACCAGGTCAAAGCAAGGCCTATTAAGATGTCTAGAAAAGTTTGCACCATAAGCTAGTCATATTGTGCATTCTTGCCCATCTTTCGTACGTACAATCTGATATGTAGTTTAGGGCAACCAGTACTATTGTACTTCTAAAAGTCAAGTACCTTAAAATTTTTAGGGAAACTCCTGTAGTCATAAGTTGAGAAGTTTGTAATACCAGCTTGTTTGAAACCATCATAACCTTTAAGCATTTTCATTTTTTCAGTAATCTACAAGGTCAACTGCCTTTCTAATTCTTTCAACCGATCTTGGTCAGCTTTTGGCTTTGGGTTAAGCAGGAATGAATAAGTGTTTGGTTCAAAAGTCAGGTTAACCTTCGAATGGACCCCTTCTGTCTCAAAAGATTCAAAAGCCTGGTTGATTTTAGGATAAGCTTCTTTTGCTTCAAGGGGTAAGGCTTTGGCGTTCTTTCCATATCAAGCCTTAGAGCGTTCTTCATTTGATGGTGTTGTAGACCAAAGTAAGGCAATGCTGTCAACAAGGAAGCTCAACTGATCTACAATCTTTTCTACTGTTCATTCCAAGGAGTAAAACCTCAATTCGGTAGGATCAATCACTTCTGGGTCTACATTGTTGTTGTCATTTTTGTTGTTGACATTGTCATTTCCTTAGTTGGTCATCTTAGTTTAAGAGTAGGTTCAAATAAGACTTCTCTAGTAAGTTTGCCATTTAGGAGCTATCTTTGCAACTTCGTTCAAGATGACTTCTCAACAAGTTAGCACATAAGTATTTTAAAGAAATGAGATGAATGAAAGACAAATAAATAAATAAATGTATAGGAATGTGAAGATGTATGGCATACAGATGCAAAGAAAAAGAACCGACCAATAACTAGCAAGATGGTAATTTTTATTATTTTGCAACTTTTGGAGTTCCCTTTTACATGATTTGAAAAGAGGAAAATACATTGTGAAAAAAAAAAAAAAGTACTCCTATTTCTACACATTCTTCTGGCGCTTTTCCATTGTTATCTTCTTACTAGATCCTGCTGGTGCTTCTTTCCTCTTTCTTAGGCTAGGCTCTTCTGTTTCTTCAAGTTCTTTGAGTTTTTTTTTTTTTGTCATCCTCAATTAGTGCTCTAAAGCCCAGTAATAGGAATCAAGCCCCTAGACTAATCACTAATAGCCAAGCTAAGGGACTCTAAGGACTCACACAGAGAATATTAACTCGAAACCAAAGCCAAGATAGGAATTCCTTTGCTAAACTAATCTCCTGCTGACCTATCTGTTAGATCCTCACATGTGTTAAACATGCTCTTATCCAGCAACGAAGTCTTATTCCACAAGACAACCCAAGACTAGTCGAGTCAAGCTCCCCAATTGACTACAGGCATCTGACTTTAATTCAATTGACTTCTTTATTGAACTAATTGGCTCCCAACCTAATCTAGATCGTATCGGCCCCTAACTGTAAACGTTATTCTACTTCTACTTACCTTATATCATATTTCTCCCATCCAGCCACCAAGTGACACATGTCTTCCGACGCAATCTTCTAGAATGATTCTTTCTTTTCTGTACTAAATATTCTTTACCCCTTTTAGTATGTTTTATGTAACCTAATTATAGAATACCCTTTTGTCTTTTCATACATGTAAAGTAACCCTAATGGATGGGTATATAAACCCCCACTTTCTTGTATGCAGGAAGCAACTAATCAATATAGAATTATTCACGTTGAGTAGTCTTAGTGTTCTCATTGTCATTCAACTTTTATCTATTCCCTTTAGCAAGGAGTATGGTAAGTGACCCTTCAGTTCAAACTGGTGTGTCATATTCAGCAGATTGTAGGCTAAGTAAGATTGAGTGGTGCATCATATCCATTCAGTAGCTGCCATTTTCCCTATTTGTTTTTGGCTTGCTTCGTTGTGGTGCTTCTCTATGTGTCCAACCCTAAAGATGCATCAGCTTCGCTAGTATCAGAGCATGGTTCCGTAAGGGAGTATGTGAAGTTGTAGTGAAGTTTTAGTTTACTTTGTTATTGGTGGTTGCGATGTTCCCTCCATAGCTACTGCAATGTGTTTAAGTGTAAGTAAGTGTAGTTTCACTATTACTCTATTTTTCATTACAAAAACAAAGCAAGTTCGCTGCTATTCTGATCAAGTGATTGTTGTGAATTAAAGTTGTTAATGAGTTATTAATCTATCCAAGAAGTATTGCACCATGTTAGATTTGAGTGTTCAAGGTGTTATTGGTGATCAGAGTAATGGTGCTCAACTTAGTCATGGTCATAATGTTAGTAACACACCATGGTCAATTGGTGATAAATTTGATAGACTGACCAACCTTATTAAGATTCTAGTCACACCAATGCAAGTTAATAGACAATAACCCCGTAGTGTACAACACCATAACCTATAAGAAAATGCCCTTAAGAGACACCATGGCTAAGGTAATCAAATCAATCGCCTAGTTTGACTACAATAAGCTAGAGGAGTAGTAGACTAAGCTAGTAGATGAAGACTAGAGTTAGAAGAGATTGAGGAAGATGATGAGGAGTTGGATGTTGAAGAGTTTAGGAAAGAAGAAGAAGAAGCTAACTATTACTAAGCACAGAGATGAGGACGCCGAGTCCCATGAGAGTTAGACAATATCAAGTGTCAAATCCCACCCTTTAGTGGAAGTGGGGATGCAAATGAATACTTAGAGTAAGAAGAGAAGGTTGAGAAGGAGTTTGAATGTTATAGGTATACAGATGCTGTCAAAGTCCAACTTACTAAACTTGAGTTTATTAGCTATGCCACTATGTGGTGGAAGAATCTGAATGCAGCCAGAACAAGAGATGGAAGACGAGGTATTAGAACCTGAGATGAGATAAAAAGGTTGTTAAGAGGTAGATTTGAACCCAATACCTACCTACAAGATATGTTTGCAAAGTTGCAAGAGCTTCGCCAAGGAAGTCAATCTGTTGATGACTATGTCAAAGAGTTCCAAATGCTTATAATCCAAGCTTACGTGGAAGAACCCGAGGCTTGCATCGTGTCAAAGTTCTTCTCTAGACTCCAATATGAAATTCGCCTCATCGTAGAGGTGTAGAGGTTTTATACCTTAGAAGAGGTGATAAAGATGGCGCATAAGGTTGGAAAACAGAGGAGAAGTGCTCCGAGCCAACCTAAGTTAACATTCTCCTAACCTCTAGTCCTGTACCAACCTATTCAAACCAAACCAAGGAGACCATAAGGGCCGAGTATAGGAATGACCGATCTGATAACAGCCCACCAAGACAGCAAGTCTGAGTCGGTTAGATAGGTCGACCCAAGGTTAGGCCAACCCCAAGGATATATGAGAAAGGGCAAACCTTTAGACAGAAGACTAGCAAGGTGAAATGCTTTAAATGCTTAAGCCTCAGATATATGGCCACTGAGTGTCCGAACCGACATGTCATGGTGCTCTGAGAAGATGTAGTGAACAACATCAATGAGAGCGAGCCCGAAAAAGAAAAAGATGTTGGAAAACCTAAAGCCAAAGAAGAAGAGGAGACCTGTGTCTATACAGACCAGGGAAAAGTAATGACCTTAGGCTTGAGATAAGTATTGAGTTCCTTACTGAGCTTTAAGGACTAGAGGGAGAATTTGTTCCATACCAAGTGTACCAGCAAAAGTCAATTATGCATGATCATTGTAGATGGGAGAAGTATACTAATGTCGTTACACAGTCCTTTGTGTAGAGGTTAGGTCTACTAACCTCAAAGCATCCTTGACCTTATAAACTATGTTGGCTTCATGATAAGGGTGCTTTGCACATAACTGAACAAGTGACCATACCATTCGATATTAAGAGTGTGTATAGGGATGAAGTAGTGTGCGATGTCATCCCCATGGGAGCTTCACATCTACTGCTTGGATAACCTTAGTTGTTCAACTAACGTTTTACTTACAATAGATATAAGAACACTTATGCCTTTGTTAAGGATGGAAAGAAGATTGTGTTGTAACCCTTGACCCCATCTCAAGTAAATGAAACCTATAATTGGGTCACCCAAGTTAGTAAGAAGAATGCCTTAATGATGAGTCGAAGAGAGCTCCGAGCTATTGAAAAGGCTAAAGAATCTATGTTCCTATTGATCAAAAGATTATTGGAAATGAGAGATTTGGAGGATATCCCTGATGAAATCTGAAACTTACTAAATGAGTTTTTCAACCTGTTCCTTGAAGAACTACCTAGAGGACTGCCTCCAATCCAAAGCATTGAGCATTGTATCGATCTGCAACTAAGCGCCACCCTACCAAACAAACCGACCTGCATACAAAATGAACCCTAAGCAAGTTGCCGAGCTGAAAAGACAGGTGGATGAACTCATAGAGCGAGGATATGTAAGGGAGAGCATGAGCCCTTTTGCTATACCAGTTCTACTCGTCCCTAAGAAGGATAGTTTATGGTGCATGTACATCAACAACCAAGCAATCAACTAAATTACTATCAAGTATAGATACCTGATGCCGAGGCTCGATGACATGTTAGATGAGCTTCTTGGTGCCAAGATATTTTCAAAGATTGATCTATGAAGTGGCTACCACCAATTTCGCATGAGGTTAGGCAATGAATGGAAGACTGCCTTCAAGACTAGGCATGGACTCTATGAATGGATGGTTATGCCGTTCAGACTTACTAATGTAACAAGCACATTCATGAGGCTAATGAGCCCTGTAATGCAGCCTCTAATTGGACGATGTGTAGTCATGTACTTTGATGACATATTGGTATACAATGCCAACCTAAATGAGCATGTTCAACATCTTCACAAAGTATTTGACATTTTATGAACTGAGAAATTGTATGGAAATGTGAAGAAATGTGCGTTTTGTTAGAAAGAGGTGATCTTCCTAGGGTTTGTAATGTTAAGGGAAGGACTCTAAGTAGATGAGGAGAAGATTCGAAATGCTCTTAAATGGCCAACACCAAAGAATGTCACTAACGTTCGAAGCTTTCATAGCCTAGCTTCTTTCTATAAGTGATTTATCAAAAACTTTAGTACCATAGCCACCCCCTTGCTGAGCTAACAAAGAAGAATGAAGGGTTCAGGTGGAACGATCGAGCTAAGCAAAGCTTTAAGGAGATCAAGGAGAAGCTTACCTCAGTGCCCATCCTTTCACTATCAAATTTTGATAAACCTTTCAGATTAGAATGCGATGCATTGAGAGTAGGAATTAGTGTTGTCATAATGTAGGAGCGACGACCCATCACCTAGCATAATGAGAAGCTTAGTGGTCCTACCCTAAACTATTCTATGTACGGGAAAGAGTTATACTCTCTTTACCAAACCCTTACTGTTTGCCAACACTATTTGCTGCAATGAGAGTTTATTATTTATGCGGACCATGAGTCTCTAAAGCATCTAGGGAGTTAGAATAAGCTTTTGAAGAGGCAAGCTATGTGGTTAGAATTTATGAAAGGTTTTTCATACGTCATCTGACACAACAATAGAAGCATAAATGTGGTCATCGACACTTTGTCATGACGATAAACCTTGCTAACCACTTTGTAGACCAAATTATTGGGATTCTCACTCATTACAGAGTAGTACATCCATGATCTTCATTTCGGCCCCATCATAGAATAATGTAGGGATGGAATTGCTATCAAGGTATATTATCTTAAGGAAGATTATCTATTCAAGGATCGAAGGCTGTACATACTAAACTGCTCTACGTATGAGCTATTGATCAGGAAAGCTCATAGCGGAGGATTATCAAGTCACTTTGGGGAGACCAAGACAACCAATTTGTTGAGGGAGAACTTTTACTAGCCAAGTTTGGCCAAGGATATCCATAAGGTAGTTAGTAGTTATGAAGCATTCAAGCAAGTTAAGGGGAAGAGAGAACCTGATGGAAAATACGTACCATTACCAACACCAACCTTACCTTAGGCCGACCTCAGCATGGACTTTGTCCTAAGGTTGTCTCAGACATCTAGAGGCAAAGATTCTATCTTTGTTGTAGTAGACTGCTTCAACAAGATAATGCACTTCATTCTATGCCATCAAACTAATGATGCTTTATATATTACTATTTTTTTTTTGCATGAGGTTGTTCGACTACACGGGATACTAAAGACTATTGTCTCAAATCGGGACACAAAATTTTTGAGCTATTTTCGGAAGACTCTTTAGAAAAGACTCAAAACTAAACTTATATTCAACTCCAGGAGCCATACTCAAACTGATGGCTAGACTGAAGTGGTAAATAGGACACTAAGCAATCTACCAAGAGTTGTTGTGGGAAAGAACTTGAAGGATTGGGATCTGTGCCTACCAATTGTGGAGTTTGCATGCAACCAAACTATCCATAGCAGTATTAGGAAGACCCCATTCGAGGTTTTCTATGGCCTTAATCCTACTATTTCCTTGGATATGATCGACACTCCGACAGCTACTGAAGAGAGTTAATCTAAAGTTTTCCAAGCTTAACAATTGTATGAACTACACTAATCTATAACCAAGAAGATCGCCAAATTCAATCAAAGACAACAAAAAATTGGTAATCAAGGCTGTCGAACTATTTCTTTCCACCTAGTAGACTTGGTATAGATACAACTTAGCCAAGAACAATTCCTACACTTGAGATAGAACAAACTATCTCCTTAAGCTGATGTTCCATTCAAAATCCTAAAAAAGATCAACCGTAACGCTTACCAGATCGAGTTGCCTAATGACTATGGTATTTCTTCCATCTTTAATGTGTCCAATCTAATCCCTCACCAACCAGTAGAAGGAGACCCTACGTGCGCACTAAAAGAAGAAGCAAAAACCCCTTTATATTTGAGGGCAAATCTTTTCAACCCCCAAGTAAATGATAGGAATCGGGCCCTTAGACTAATCACTTGTAGCCAAGCTAGAGGACTCCGAGGACTTACATAAAGAATACTAACTCAAAACCAAAGCCAAGATGGAGATTCCTATGCTGAACTGATCTCCTATCAACCTGTCTATCAAATCCTCACATGTGTCAGTTGTGTTATTGCCTAACAGCAAAGTCTTATTTCAAAAGATAGCCCAAGATTAGCCAAATTGACCTCCCCAATCGACTACAGGCGCCTGACTCCAATTCAGCTGACTTCTTTACCAAACTGATTGGCTCCTGACCTAATCCAAATCATGTCAACCCCTGACTGCAAACGTTATTCTACTTCCATCTACCTTGTATCATATTTCTCCTATCCAACCACCAAGCGACACATGTCTTATGACACAATATTCCAGAATAATTCTTTCTTTTCTGTGCTAATTATTCTTTGCCCCCATTACCCCTTTTAGTTTGTTTTATGTAACCTAATTATAGAATATCCTTTTGTCCTTTCATACATGTAAAGTAACCTTAGCGAATGGATATATAAACCCCTACTTTCTTATATGCAGGAAGCAACTAATTAATACAAAATTATTCACGTTGAGTAGCCTTAGTGTTCTCATTATCATTCAACTCTTATCTATTCCCTTTAACAAGGAGTAGTGGCAAGTGACCCTTTAATTCAGACTGGTGTTTCATATCCAACGGATTTTAGGTTGAGTAGGATTGACTGGTGTGTCATATCCATTCGATAGCTACTTAAACTTTGCTAACTTTTTCCTTATTTGTTTTTAGTTTGCTTCATTGTGGTGTTTTTCCGTATGTCCAACCCCAGAGATGCATCACCTAAGAATGTTGTCTAGATTCTCAAAAGAGGTCTTCCCACAGGTCACCTTCTTCATAGATAACTTCTACACAAGCTTGTACTCAGTCTATGTAGGTCTTGATTTAAAGTTTGGTTCAGCTGGTGCAGGTTATATGACCTCTGGTGCTCCATGCTGGATCTCCCCTACCTTATGGAGTTGATCATACAGATATTCTTTGGTGACATTGTGCTTGTCTACTTCTCCCAGCCACTCTCCTAAATCAATGTTAGGGCTAATAATCCTTGTCTCCCATAGCTGATTGATCACCCGAAGTTTAGACATCTTTTGTGGTAG
The DNA here is from genome assembly GCA_024138015.1 of Lumnitzera littorea. Lineage (NCBI taxonomy): Eukaryota > Viridiplantae > Streptophyta > Magnoliopsida > Myrtales > Combretaceae > Lumnitzera > Lumnitzera littorea. The sequence goes on from JAMXBB010000008.1 coordinate 77,200,807, forward strand.
TGAAATCTGGAGGTCTTCATAAGCCAAGCTTGTGAATTCCACTGAGGGCCTATAGACTATACCTTGAATTCCCCCGAACTGTTTGATCATATTGTTAGGATAATAGCCTATCACATCCCGGCATAGCACACATCCCGGCATATCATAGAATGTACCATCACACAAGAATACCTATTTATAGTTAACACAAGTTCTATTTATAACAAAAGAGTACTACAACGAAGTTCAGCTTAACACCTGTTTATACAAAAGATTACATCTGACAAACTTAACCAAACCAAAAATACAATACTTTTTTTTTTTTTTTTGCTTTTTTTTTTATATAGATCCTTTATACAAGAACAATATACAACAAAACTTCTTTAAAAGTGACCGACTCCGTCTTACACACTCTCAAAAGAGTTTTTCCCCTAGCTAATGTTGCCCCATCACTTCTCTTCATAACCTAAGGATACACAAGTATCCCCTCAGCTCTCTATAAGCTATATAAGAGTGGATAAAACAAAACATAAGACACAAATAGCATACATTCACAAAGATCAATATTACAGGACATTCAATCTCATAACCCGAGTTATCAATACAAACTATTTATGCAAAAAATCCATGCTATGCTCATACATATGATATGCATGGGTACCGATATTCTATACTTTTCTAATTCCTCATCCAATTAGTCGACATACTCGAGCATTTGGATACAATGCCCAGGAACCTAGAGCAATAAGGAGCTACTTGGAAGTAGTACCCCTAACAAAAACTACCAACTGTGGTTTGAAAATCCAATACATAGTCGGTCACACAATGTGGCCAAAATAAGTTGAGTAATGTAGTCTATATGCTAAAAAGCCAACACAACAGTTTTCAAGCTTTTAGAAACTCAACCTATAGGTCCTTTTGTACCATGCCATGAAACTAGTGAACAGTACATTAGTCTAATATAAGGCACGAATCTCAAGTTCCACGTTATGACCAATTCAACTATCCTAACTTCAGCTTTGTTTCTCAACTTTATATTACATTCCTTTACATAAGGCTCGCTTAGGTGAACACCCTAAAGAACAGTTCAATTTCCTGGTTTTCCAAACAAAAATACATATTGATGAATCAGTCATACACAAGGAAACATTTCACTCTTTCAACACACATTCAATAAAATCAAGTATCCAATCAATCCAACACGTCATTGCAATTCATAACACAACTGACTCTAAGTCAAGTAGACATAGGTCTACTTACACAAAAATAGAAATATCCACTTATCCAAGCTCAACAATAGCGTAAAACACTAAGCTTCACAATGTGATCATTTCTCACCAATCACACCTAGAAAAATATACACAGACCCCAAGTCAACCAGCAGGTTAATACTAAGTTCTTATACGTTTTCGTTATTACGTTTCCAATGATATCTTATTCATTTCTTATTCAATTTTAGTAAACTTTATATCATCACGATCATTATTCTGAGTACTATTGAGATGTCTTAAGAATCATAACTAACCAATATTTTCAAATATCCAAAAATACCTTTTCGTGTTACTGATTCAACCGTATACTATTATAACCTCATAATTAACTCAATTAAATCCCAAATCTAAATTGATAGTCATAAAATTCCTCATTCCTCGAGCTAGTCAGCATTTATTATATACTCCAAAATACTAATCCTTTGCATATTTAACAAATATCACATTAATACTAATTACTATATCATATATTAAGTTAATATATAGGTTTATATTATGAAAATACACAATAAATAATATACGAGCCCGATTCATTCCATGAAAAATCCTATAGACTCACAAAAATACATAGTATAATTATTGACCATCAATTATAATAAAATAGCTATTATATATTTTTATGTAAATAGCGATTTTAACTCAAAATTAGTGAAAATTAAGTGAACAAGTGAATTTAATCACAAGACAAAATTCAAGTGTCCCAAACATCATTATGAACATTCAGAAATCATAATACATAGCGCTCACACTTTGATTTTGTTAAAAACTAATTAATTCACTAAAACAACGAAATTGACAGTTTTATCCAAAATAATTACAATAAATAGTAAACATAATTATTTAAAAAAAATTATTATTACTGAAATTAAATACATATATTAAGTATGTTACGTACAAATTTTCAACTTCAAAGGACATTATTTACTATTTCTAAAATTTAATTCAATTTTTGTCCAATAGGGCCATTTCTTAAGGACCTTATATTTTAAATAATTATTTCACTAAAATAAAATTATTAAATTATTCTACACATAAAATAACTCCAAAAAACCAAGTTTCATAATTAAATAATATCATTTGTTATTTCTAGAAAAATTACAAAGTTTCAGTTAGAAATTTAGCTTACCTAAACTAGTAACCTCCAACCACCCTTTGGCCATCCAACCTTATTAGAACATCTCCTCTAGTAGTGCTTTCCTTGACCCTAAATGGCCACCACTACTGGACACCAATAGTCTATTGAACCGACCTGATCGGATTCCATACTCTATTTTTGCTCTAATTTTCTTATTTTTTTATAATTTGTTTCGAAAATTTCTGGAGTGTTTTTATTATATTTTCAAACTTTCAAAATGTTGTTTTTAAAGTTTACAAGCCCTATTTATATTTTCCAAATGGATAAGAATTTATAAAAATTGAACATGTGGCTTACACATATCATTTCTTTGGAATTTCAATGCATGAGGTGTCATTTCCTCATTTCTTTAGTTTTGACTCATCATTCAAATTAATCCTAAGTTGCCACATAGGTATGATGACTCATCCTTGCATTTTTTATTAATTTTCCAACTTTTTTTATATTAATTTACCTTATTTAAATAATAATTTCTTATTATATATGTGTATTTAATACAAATAATGCATGTTATATGTTAATACATGCATAATTCAACTTCATTTATTATTTTCATAAGTTAAATAACTTATCTCTAATATCCCGTTATATTTAAATACTCAAATTTCACATTTTTAATATTTATCAACTTTAGCAATAAATTGACATTTTCTTAAATTAATATTTTTATATAACTTATTTTGAGAAATTGACTTCACTTGAATGACTTCATCTAACTTTTCTAACCTTATTGTAAAGTTGAAAACTAAACTGATATATTAACCCAGCGCCCTAAATTTAGGAGCTTGGATCCTAAGATAATTATATAGGCTCAAAATCTAGGGTATTACAAAGTCTATGCATAATTTCACCCCAATTAAGGGTATTGCTTAGTAATTTTTACAAACTAAGATTACCTTCTTAAAGTTACTCCATCTTATTGTCCATAAGATATCAGTGACTTGGAAATTTCGTAGCACTTCCACCAAGCAATAAGTGAATTTTTCTTTTGGGAAATGAACCTTATCGACAAAATGATCGATCAAATCAATACTATGGGCGAATTCTCCTCGAATCAAATTAAGCCCATAACACTTCATGTGACTCACAAACCAGACTATTATTAGTGCCATGTTGGTCTTTAGTATACCATTGTTTTTCTCTTTTAATATATTAAGGCTTCTAATTTGTTCCAAGAGGAGGGTTAGGACGTATGATTTGCCTTCAAGGAACTAACCCACTAATTCAATGACCTTAAAATGGATGAGGAATTTTCCATTAGAGAATAAGAGAGTCTCAAATATAGCCAGGATAAAAGCCTTCATTTTATTCTGTCCCCAGTCTTTAAGATTACCATAAAAGATGTCCCGTTTCTTAGATTTAGGCTCAATGATGAACTAGGTTTTTTGGTCTTCTAATTTGATCTAGTTTCCATTACAACTTCTAATACCCTTGTTTACTTCAACTTTTTTTATCCTAAGGAGTCTTGAAAATGTTTTCACTAGGTCAACTTCCAAATTCGAAGTATATATATCTTTTAAGAAAGGGGCTTAAAGTAGTTAGGTATATTCTTCAAGTATTGGACTAATCAAGTGAGGCCCAACTCGAAAAGCTACTTCTTTGAGTTCCTAGAACTTAGTTAGAGCCCTAATTAGATTGATCTCAATCTTCACCCCTAGAGGTGACAGAATGAGCCTAATCTTGCTAATGACGGTCTCTTGTTCCCTTAAATTGAAGTATTGAAGCCACTAGTCTAAAATGGGCTTAGGGCTAATGGGCTTGTCAACGTAGTTTTCTCTAAAGTGGATGAAGTTGGATGAACATACCATTTCTCAAGTTGAATTACACGAAAAAAACATATTGTACGATTGAAAGACCGTTATTTACAATAAGCAAGACCTATTTACAACAATTCTATGTTTACAACATATTAAAATTACAAAGGAAATCAAGAAAACTCCAAGCTATTATATCTTTTCATTCCCATCTTACTTGGTTATTTGTTAGTCCCAGATGTCATGAATGAATAAAGGGTCGGTTCTAAAGGTCCTTAAGCTTATGCGACCTCACTTATTGAAGAACACTTTCATTGGTCACATTAAGCTTAAGTAGGGGTGGCTTAATCAACCTTGAGCGATGGTTACACCATAGCACTTAGAGCCTATACTATAGCCCTACCATCTTAGGGTCCTAACACAGTCTAGGTTTGACCTGTTTCTACCATACAATTATGATACATAATCAACCCTATAAGAATGTTAGTATAAGTATGGACAAATAATAATAATGAACGAATAAATAAATTACAATCTATAAGGTGATTTTTAAATTTGAAAAGTTAAATGGCTAACCCTCTTGATGTCCCCAATGGATTCGCCAAGCTGTTAAGCCTGATATTTCTCCTAGTTTTTTATAATTTTCCTCATACCAATCAGTATTAAACCCTATCTGTTTAACACTAATCCTCGACTATGGCTTAAAGAAAACTGGTTTTTTAAATGTATTTTGAAAATTCTTTGGAAGCATTACTCGATCAAGTTAGGAAAACGAGTTAAATTATAATCAATTGGTTAGATTAAATTATAACCAATTCACCCATCTATTTAATAAAACGAGTTAAATTAGCTATTGGCCTATTTAATAAAACCAAACTTATAAATGGTTTTGAGAACCAAAAAACAGGTCCAAAGTTTAAGCTTTTTAAAATCCTTATGAGTACCATCAACTTTCCAATTTTAGATTTAATCCCTTAAAATCACCTTTCAATAACTATCCTAAAAGAAAGAAATTTATTCATTGGTTAACGAATTGAACAATTTAAACTAAAGTGAAAAAATAGGTATTTTTGTTTTTTATGTCATCCTAGAGATGCCTATATACTTGTTATTCGAGATCAAACATACGTAATTCTTTTTTATAAAATTTTAGTGTATAAGTTGTTTTGATATTAAGAAAATAGTCGGGTTTACATTTTTTATTTGATTCAATTTATTTAATGAAATTTTTCTAAGGGTAAATGCCCTAATTTGGAAAACGAGCTGATTCATTTTTTATTTATTTGAAAAAGTGGATTTTCTAAGTTATAAAACACTTTTTTCTCTATCATTATTATTTATTATTTTCTTTATTTTATCTTATTTTATTCTATCTACTTTATTTAAGCATTAACCGAAAAAATAAAACCCCCCTTTTTTTTCTTTTCTTTTACTTCCTTTTTTTGTTTTTCTTTCTTTTCAATTACAATTACATAAAGATTTACATGAATAAATAAATAAAAATACAAGAACCAAATGGAAAATAAAACTAGACCAAGTTAGGACATGTAGGTCAGAGTTGGAGTAGCTCTTCAGTCGGTCGAGCCTAAGTTGGTCGTATCTAATTCACATATGGATCTGGGTCGTACAAGGGGAAAGAGGGCAGAGGTTAGGTGATCTGGTGGAGGTGATTCCAAGGAGAATTTTACATGAGAAATTTAATTTTTATGTGTTTCAAATGGGGATTGGGGAGGGTAGGACGAATGCCATTACTAAAAGTGACGGTTCAATAGTGGTTAGAAAGCGGTTAGTAGCAGTGATTACACGTGGCGTTGGTGGTTGCTGCTATAAGGGAAGGGAAGGTAGGGTTTTGGGTTAGGGAATGCTACGAGTGCAACCATAGTGGTGCTATGAATGGAGAACCTCATAATGTGGTGGTTCAAAGTGGAGAGAGTGTGGTGGTTTAAGGTTTGCTGGAAGTAGTTGTAGGGGTTACGACAGGGGTCATGATGGGTGTAGTTTAAAAGCTTAGGCTGTAAGGAGTTTAACTATGGTGGTGGGGTTGTTCAAACTTGACTGGAGACAGAGAATCGAAGAGAGAGAGAGAAGGAGACAAAGGTCGAGAGAGAGAGAGATGAAGTGATTGTTTTGTTTTAGGAAAAGCTCTAAGAAGCCCTATTTATACTTACAAAGCTCGAATCAAACTTGGCAAGTTAATTAATGGCCGCATTAACCATGGCCATGGAGCTCAATCAACCTTCGATTCTAAAGAAAATTGCACAATTCGAGTTAATTCATAAGTTAAATGCTAGTCAACATTGCATCCCCGACATTTGTTTTTGCCAAAAAGGTTAAAAGGAAGCTTCGCAATATATTTCAAAAGCTTGAATCAAGGAAGTCAATTTTGGGTAAAAACGATCTTTTTTCGATTTTAAAGCACCAAATTCAATAAGCAAATGAATGTTTATGACTCTATGTTGGGTCAAATGCATAGTATCCGATGCGTTCTTCATGATTTCATCATTTATTTGATGAAATTGTGAAGAAAAAGGATCAAAAATTAGCTTGAAACGTAGCACCTTAGGCTGTTCTTGTAAGGGAAAAAATGAAGAAAGAGAATGAAGGTGCTCATGTGCCACTAATGTGGTGTCATGTCAGTTGTGTCATTCGATGCCCATGTGCCTCATGTCCTACCATAACACATAGCAGCTGACAATGTAAGGGGTAGGTGACTTATTATGCCATGTGGTGCCACATCAACTGTAGCCCAATCAACTAGCACCATGTATTAGGATACGTAGCATAGTGAACTCCTAGCACGTGATGACCAATTGTGTATGTTTTGTGGTAAAAGGAACAAAAGGTATTTTTGTGCCTTTAGTGAGGTTCAAACCTAAAATCCCAAGCTAAACCCAATGCCATATCAAAGTGCTAATCTATTAGGTTATTGGCCTGTGCCTTGTTCATATGTGCAATTACACATGTGGACAAGATTAACCTAGGCTAGATTTGAATTTAAGTATAAGCTCAACAGCCTTCCTTTATTAACACTTAAAACTTATTTAAATTTCTTAAATTTTCTACTTTTTGTGGTTTTTCTAGAATTTTTCATTTTTTGAATTTTTTCTAAAATTTTTTATCTTTTGTAGTTTTTCTAAGTTTCTTTTTTTTTTTTTGTATTTTTCCTAAATTAGAACCCTTTATCCTATCCTAAAAATTCTGAAAATAAAAGGGGAGCAAAAATGGGGTATCTACACATAGTCCTTGATTAATTCCAACCATCACCTCTATCTCAAATTTAATTCCATTTGAGTAAATAAATATTTCAAACTCTTCTAATTTGTGTAAATCTTACAATGTTGACCATACAAGTAATGTCTCTATACTTTCAAAGCAAACACAACAATTGCCAATTCCAAATCTTGTTGGATAGTTTCTCTCTTGAGGCCTTAATTAGAAGCAAAGGTAATCACTTTGCCATTTTACATCAAAACACATCCTAACCTTTTTTAAGAGGCATCACTATACATATAGTAAGACTTACTTAGATTAGGTAGAGTAAGTATTGGAGCTAAGATCGAACGTTCTTTTGACTCTTGGAAACTTCGTTCACATTCCTCGGTCCATTCATACATAACATCTTTTTAAGTTAACTAAGTTAAAGGTCATGTTATCTTTGAAAAGTCCTTAATAAACCTTCTATCATATCTTGCCATTCCTAGAAAACTTCTTACTTCAGTAACTATAGTAGGTTGTTTCCAATCAGCTATAGCCTTAACCTTTTTTAGATCAACCAAAATTCCTTCACCAGAAATTATATGACCTAAGAATGCTATCTTCTCTAACCAAAAATCCCATTTGCTCAGTTTTCCATATAAGTTGCTATCCCTCAACTTCTATAATGTCAGTCTCAAATGATCAACATGTTCTTTCTTTGTTTTTGAATAAATTAATCTATCATCAATAAACACCACTACAAATTTATCCAAGTAAAAACTAATAAATTCAATTCATTAAGTCCATGAAAACTGCTGGTGCATTTGTCAATCCAAAAGGCATTACCACAAATTTTTAATGTCCATACCATATATGAAAAGTTGTCTTAGTTATATCTTCCAATTTAATCCTTACTTGATAACGTCCTGACCTTAAGTCAATCCTTGAGAATATTGTAGCTCCATGTAACTAATCAAACAAATCATCAATCCTTGGTAATGGGTACTTATTCTTAAATGTCACTTTGTTGAGCTCTCTATAATTGATACACAGCCTTATTGTTCCAACCTTTTTCTTCACAAACAACATAAGGGCTCCTCAAGGAAACACACTTGGTTTGATAAATCCTTTATCTAAAAGTTTCTGTATCTATTTCTTTAATTCCTATAATTCCATTAATGACATTCTATATGGAGCTTTGGATATCGGCTTAGTTCCAGGGATTAACTCAATAGTGAAATCCAATTCCTTATGTAGTGCTAAGTCGAGCAAATTATCTGGAAATACATTAGAAAATTCACAAACTACCAATATTTTCAACACATTTGGCTTTTCCTTTGTTTCTTCTAGAGTAAATACCAAACAATACTACTAGTCTCCATTTTCCATTTTCTCTTCCTTAATTACTTCAATAACAAACAATTTCACACAACAACTTTTAGTCTTACCAGTATGTACAATATTTCCATCATCCAGTATTACCGCCTTACTTCAACAATTCACTTTTGCCTTATGCCTCAATAACCAATCAATTCCTACAATAACATCATAACCACTTATAGGTAATACTATCAGTTTAATTGGAAATTCCTTTTTCTAAATAGTCACTCACCCTTCATTTATTACTGTTTGAGTTGATACATGCTCTCCCATAGGAATCCTTATTCTATAGGTGGCTTTTGTTTCAACTACTTCAATTACGTGATTTGTCATAAACTCTTAACTAATAAACAAGTGAGAAGCTCCTATGTCAAATAATGCATATGCAACTCATCCGCTTATATTGACATGACTTGTGATAATATTATCATAGCTATTAACAGGTTTTAAGAACTTATTACAATTCTACTAACTATTGTACTACTTAACATTTATGGAAATCTCATTAAATATAATTTATGCTATAACTCTTAATTAGTAGTTAATGTTAATCTGAGTACCTATTACTAAACCTGGTTCACTTCCATATATACCATCATCATCATTTTCCGAACCTTCACAAAAATATTCCTCCATCATTTCGTCAAATTTCTCGGTATCCTCATCCATACTTTCTAATGCAAAGACATGTAAAGGGACCATTGTAGTATCCGCTCCTCCCATATTCTTACCTGCTAGTCCAAACTGCATATAGTATTTAGAAAAGTGTCTAATTCAACCACAACAATAACATTTCACATTCTTCATCCTAGGGTACTCTCTAGATATATGATTTTGATCTCCACACAAATAACATTTTCCTTTAAATTGTGTACATTGATGAGGATAGTGTTGGCTTCCACATTTCCAACATTTGATATTCCCATTTTTATCATAAAAACCAAACCCTTTGTCTAATTGTGTTGCTTTGCCAATCATCACAACTAACTTCTTTCCTTTTTGATTCAAACTACTACTTCCAACACTAGAGAAAGATCTCTTAAAAGTAAGCTTAAATCGATTCATCCTACTAAACTTTTTGCTTTACTCCAATTGCATCAATATCTGATTGTTTTCAAGCTTACGTACTTTATCTACTACTTCATTATAGGTTTCAAAACCATAGTCCATAAGCTTTCACCTCATCGTAGGCTTAAATCCTCTAAGAAAAAGGTCCTTCTTAAGCTTCGGGTCATCTTAATATGATTATGGTGCATACTGAATCAATTGATTAAACTCTATCTCATATTATGCCATATTCATCACACCCTTTTTCAAACTCATTAATTCTTCTATCATTTGATTTTGGACACTCACAAGAAAATATTCATTCTTGAGCTCTTCTTGAAATATTCTCAATATAAGTGGTCCTAATTAAGTCCATGCTTTTAAGTCCCACCATATTCGTGCTCCTGACTTCAATAAGAAAGTTCCATATAAGAGTTTTTGCACTTCTAGACTCAAAAAGCTTCAAAACTTCGCTCAATCTAGGCTAACCAATCATCAACTACCGCTGGTTTTCCCATCTCTCCTTCAAAATAACAATTGACTTTAATAAACTCTATAAGCTTACCAACTTCTAGTGGTTGTTGTTCCCTTAGTTCCACTTCGGGTTGCCTTTGACCTGCAACATTTCTACCCAATAAGAGATGCTAAATTAAAGCTCCTTGTTATTGAATTATAGTTTGCACATTGGCCATCATTTGTCTAAATTGAGCAAGGTCAAACATATTAAGGAGAGGTGGAGGTGGTGGTAAATCATTCCTTAGTTAATCTTATTGTACAGGCAAAACTAGAATTGGTTCTCCATTTCTAAGTTGTCCTTCTACATTCTTATTTCCTTCCTCAACCACATTTCTCTAATTACCACAATATTTCACTTAACCTACACTCAAAATCCATTTACTTATTCGTTAGCATAAGTTTCTAAAGTCTTTGAATAACCTTTTGAATGTGCATTTTCTATTCATTTTATCACCACAAAATTTCAAATACTCATCAACTGGTAATCATTCCCATTCATAACCTACTTAAATTATACATATCTAGTATATATGTAATAATATAGACATAACTCTCTGTAATATTCAAGTCTCAATGAAACGAAGAATGGCATTAAATTAACACTTGTAAGTAAGTATCACCTGTATACATTTATACACTATTATATCACCTGTAATCACCTATGGACATAATAATAATATGAGATAACCAGTCATAAGTCACATGTACACACTGGTTTCTTTGTCATCAACCTACTCATTCCAATCTCCATATAGATATTCAACTTAGAGTACATTCAATATACTACATTACTAGTTTTTTCCTAAAACAACTTTACAAATTAAGAGTGTACATCATAACTTGAACTTTTACAAAAGAAAGAAACTACATCATAATTTAACTTTACATTAGATAATTACATTCAAACCGAACTTTTTACATCACTAGTTACATATAAACATAGATATACAAACAAAGGTTACATCATTACTACTTACTACAAAAGCTCTCAATACATCTTCCTTGTCTCAAGTACAAAAATATATTTATAATTCCAAAATGATATTTACATCTAAAAGAGGCCAAAACATTCAGATAACAAAGCACATAATATAAACCACATGATCCACAAGTTCTATAAGTAGTTAAACTTCTATTCACTCTATCCATTTGATTCATCTGATGTTGCAACACCTTCCAAAGGAAACCAATTTTCATAAGTATTTAGATCTATATTTTCATTTCTTACTTCTAAGTCAGAACTTACAACTATATATTTGAGGGTCTTAGGAACATTAACAACTCCCTATACATCCTTACTATCCTCATTCACTAACCCAAGTTGCTCAACTTGATTTACCTTATGTCCTTCATTAGCTTCCACTTAAATTCCTATCTAATCTCTAAAATTAACTACCACTTCTATTTCAACTTCATCCTCAATCTCATTTTCTGCTTCTACCTAGGCTATTGCTGCTTCTAAATTATGCTCTCGATCTTCTTCAAGATCTTCCTCAAGATCCTCTTCTTGTATATCCTCACCTACATTTTCCTATTGAACTAAAAGTAGACTCCCAAGAGCTTCTATAGATGGTTCAAGCTCATGTGATTGTAAAGGTACTTCAATACGTATATTTCCAGTCGATAGAAATCTTCAAAACCAATCTATGACTCCACATAGACAACCTTTGGGTATATGTGAGGTTCTTATAGAGGTCTTATTATTGTACAATTTTTGAATAATTTCCTTCCTACAAAGTACAAAGAACTAAAGAGTACTAAGGCCAATCCGGTGCAACCACCCGGATACTTGAGTCAGTAAGTAAGTTTAGGAGAAAAATAGAGTGAGAAGTTATGGGTTATTAGATAGTTCTTACAATGCTTCCTATTTGTATTTATAAACGAATCTCAAGTGTCTAAAATAGCAGTTAATCACATGATTATTGAGATACATGAAGACCTCATGATCAAGTACATTCCTGAAATGTAGGAGTAGTGGGCGGTTATGTGATGGAACCATGCTAGGAGATAACTATTCATGTCGCTTAAATTCAAACCAGATATGGCCATCTTGGTTGGCATCTACCAAGAGGTGAATTATTCGGCTTCTTATCAACCGAGTGGACAAGTGAATGTAACAAATGAAATCCAACTATCAATATTTGCCACCTAACTCCCATAGTCAAGTACTCAACCGAGGGAGTAAGTAGTCTAATATTCTTTGTGGGGTTGAGTGAAGAACTATTTCCCAAATGCCAAGTAATGTAGGAAGTTCTTTGATTTTCATTTAGAAGGGTAAATTGTATCCTATCCGAAAGGTCGCAACTTTTCCATTTTCTTACCTATCAAAAGACTAAGTGGTAATACATACAATAGCTGTTACCTTAGCCATAATTACACCATAAGCACTAATAACTATTAAAGCCTCAATAACCATTGGATCTATATCTTGAAACACATGTCAATAATCTGCATCAACATCTAATCAGCATTTCATTCCTATTAGAAACATGTTGTGGTTATGAAGGTAAATCATTCATATTTAAGGAATTTTTCAATATTGAAAATAGATTTCATTTCATCTTCATTTGCATCCATAAGCTTCCGCTCGCTTTCGGCATTTCGTCTTCATCTTCAAAATCCTCAAAAAGGTTATGTAATGTTTGTTATAGTCAAAATCAAGTATGGTTTGAAACGTAATTTGTCGACTTGTTCTTTTAGATTTTGAAACAACTAAGACCGAGGCTACTTCTCCTCCTCCCTAACCAAAAAAGGAGCGAGACGACATGTTCCTCAAGTAGCTCAGTCGATAGTGTAGTAGAGTAATGGGATAAACTTACTCTAATTAACTCTCTTATAGTAGATACCTATCCAGATGACAAAGAAGGAAGATCTATAGCTAGGTATTTGTATAATAATGTGATTTATTTCAGTGATTCACCAGACGGAGTGGCCAATGCTATCGACAGAGTTCTTGTTTCGAAATATAATAAATACTGGCAAGATCTTCCTAAAACATAGAATCTTAAGAGGTCGAGAGAGGAAGAAAGGGTGTACTTTCTAAGGGAGTAAGAGTTTCATATTTATTTGGAGTATCTTAAATTTAGGCTACGCTTCCCATTTTCAGCTTTTGTCAAGCAGTTTTTCAACTATTTCCAAGTTGTGCCAAGCATGTTCTTAGCAAACACTTATTGGCTTCTTTTGGCTTTCAAAATAGTTTGTGAAGAAGTCGAGGTCAGGGCTACGCTTGAATTATTTAGTTACTTCTTTACAATAAAGAGGTAGCCCGATGGCTCACATTTTATGGTTGCTAGGCATGGGCGAAAATTCATGAATGGATTAGAGTTTAAGATCCACAAGTGGTGCAATAAGTTCGTATCTATCATTTCAAATGAAGAATTGGATTTTTGAACCTAATGGACTGAACCTATCTGTACCAAGGATATTGAAATGATGCCAAATGATGCTACCATAGCAAAGTAAATCCAAGAAAGGAGAAAAACAAAATGTTTTACTAGGACACCAAGAGAATAATAAGGTGATATGAGAATAGGGAGCCAATTTTCTTTGAGAAGGAAGGTATGCTATTAAGTAATTGCCATACCAAGTAGAGCTACAAGAGGAAAGCCATTCTCATGACATAAGGGGAAGAATAGTTGCCTTTAAGCCTTACTAGGCACAAAACATGTAAGTCTTTTATTCCTTGCTTTATTATTAATGTATCTACTTTGTATTGCAAACATGGGCACAAGCAACGTAGATTCTACCAAGTTATTAGCCTAAGTAAAGGCTAAAAAATCCAAAGCTAACAAACAAGCAAGTACTAAGGTGATTGTAACTTGGTCGATTGCTCCGAAGAAAGTTGCACAAGAGAAAGTAGTAAAGCAAATAGCAACCCTAAAAAAGGCATCTCGTCCAACTAGCAAAGGATAAGGGAGTGGGAAGCTTGAGGTCACCAAAGCTACATAAGTTAAAGTAATCCCTCTAGCTAAACGTATTCCTCTATTTATAGAGCCAAGAGATTTTGGCTAAGAAATCTACGCTCACAACGAGGTTGAAATCACCCTTCATAAGGCTGCCATGAGGTCGTCGCTCCAAGTACAAAAGAAGTAGGAAGCAACTTATCAGCTAACCTCCTTCTAAGAGATCCAAGACATTGGATGAAAGGACAAAGAAGGCCACGAGGAACAAAGTTCTCAACATCAATAGTATTGAATTCATCCCTAACACCAAGGTTGGCGAGTACTTTCTTCCATGTTAGAACCATAATATCATCCATACTGATTCGACCTTAGGCAATAGGACTAAGTCCCTGGCTTTGATGGAAAGCGTCATTCTTCCTAAGGACAAGGAGATTATGAAGAAGGACGTCGATGGGATTGGCAATTGTAATAAAATGCACATCGTAACTAAATTGTATGGTGTAAGTATCAATGGAATCCTTTCGATTGTTGTGCATGTTTTATTGCAAACAATCCTATTTATTTACAAATCAACAGCTACGTTTTGACAGCATTAAATGAAGCTAACAAAGAAATGAAAAAGGTAATAATATATATATATATTACCAGGTGGTCTAGCAAATTCATCATTTTATATTTTCAACTTATTGCAAAAAATTGAAGATGTATACAATTCCTCAAAGGCTCAAACTGTAGCAACCGAAAGTGCAAGATCAAAGCTGAGATGGAGGCTAGAAAATATTAGGAGGAACTGGCTACCGAGAAATTAGCACATTTATTAGTGGCCAATGAAGTCTTAAGCCTTAAGACTAAGGTCAACGAGTAATATAGGGAGGCTAAAGACCTAAAGGAGGAGCTTCGTAAAAAGTAAGAAGAATGCTAAGGATTGGGCCAAACACTTAACTCAATGAGTGATGGGGAGGATAGGCTTAGGATGAGATAAAAGAACTAGACAAAAATAACTATGGATTGCAAAGTCGTATTACCAAATTATAGGAGGCAGCGAAAAAAGGGCCCTTTGTTAAAGAAGTACTGGAAATCATGACTCTAAGTCGGTAGTACGAGAGGTTATTAAGAAAGAAGTTGTTGGAGGGGGTCCAAGCAATAAGAGACGAAATTCTAGTGTTTCACCTTGAATATGATCTTTTGTGCTTGGATTTCATCAACATCAATAACAAAGTTAGCAGTTGTGGCAAAGAAGCCGACAAAGATACAAGTGCTGAGGTCTATTTACAAGGTAATGACAATAGAGTTTTTGTCAAGGCTCCTAATGATGACAAGGACTGACTTTCCAAGGAGATCCCCTATGTGCATAAAGAGAAATCCACCTGTTCAAAAACCCTAAGCACCAAGAAAGAGATATGCTTTAGTAAGGTCCCATCTTCTAACCAAGGAAATGCCTCTATACAATTGAAGAATCCATCATCTTAGGATTGTTGTATTATTTTTTATGTTGTATAGACAGAGTTCGGCCGAGTGGTCAAACATTTCATATTATGTTCATATTATCCACATTTTTACAATGTGTAATTTAATGGCTTTAGTGCAATTTATTTCATGTGTTTCATTTCCGAGCATGTTTTATTTCACACACCTATTTTCCTCAACATGTTTTGTTTCATGCACCTATTATTGGCATGTTTTATTTCACATGTAATATGTTGGGTGCCTTTTTAAAGGTTATCCGTTAGTCATTTGAGACATGGATTGGTTACCTTATTTACATCATGAAATCACTTATTAGAACAATCATGTTCCTTATTCAGCTTTTCGGCTAAATTATAAAGTTCATTAACCATGATAGGTCTGAACTTAAAGCACTAGTTCATTTAATGCAGTTTAAACTTAGATGAAAATCCATTGATCATAAAAAGATCAAGAAGGAAAACAAGTCAAAATTGGAACTTTGAACATGATTGCTTTTTGAAACAACTAGGCTATTGCCTTGTAAGACAAATGGAAATGCTTCATAACATCAAAGAAATTAATTAAAATAAAGTTTCAAGTTTTCATCATTCCATGCGCGAAGGAAGACTATTCCATCCAACATCTCTAGTCAATAAGCCCCCTTGCCAACAACTTCCCAAACCCTAACAAGTTCCTCCCAATTTACACCGAGTTTCCTTTGTTTCTCTCGTACGTCAGTCGCCTCTAATTTCCTACAAACCAAATCTCCAGGTTGAAAAACCTTATGTTTCACCTTCTAATTATAATACCCAGCTGTCCTATGCTGATATGCTACAATTTTCGCTCTTGCTACATCTCTTATCTCTTCAATAGTATCCAAATTAGCTGTTAAACCGACTTCGTTGGTCATCACGTCAAAATTTTGCATACGTAGATTTGACAGGTCCAATTCAATCGGCAATACAACTTCCATACCATAGGCCAATATGAAGGGTGTTTCCCTTATTGCAGTTCTATGAGTAGTCCGATATCACCATAAAACATCCAGCAACTCATCAGCCCATATTCCCTTGGCTTGATTAACTTTCCTCTTCAAGCCACCTAAGATAATTTTGTTGACAACTTCCACTTGCCCATTAGTTTGAATGTGAGCTATAGACGTATAATTCAAGCGAATGCTGTATTTCTCACAAAATGCCTAAAATTTGTCATTGTCAAATTGTGGTCCATTATCCATGATTATCATAAATGGGACCCCGAACCTTGATATAATAAAGTTGAAAACAAAGGCCTTAACCTTCTATTTGGTGATCTTTGCTAATGCTTTAGCCTCTACCTACTTTGTGAAATAATCCACAATAACAACAACAAATTTTCACTAGGTTATAGACTTTAGAAATGTTTCGAGTATGTCTAGTCCCCATTAAGCAAAAAGCTAAGGACTAGTTAAGTAGCATAATTCAATAGAAGGCACATGACTCGGTGCCTCATGCTTTTGGCATTGTGGACAATGCCAAATAGATGTTCTCGCGTCATCTTTCATTGTTGGCCAATAATAACCAAGTTACAGGGCATGGATATACAACATTTGTGCTTTCACATGGTTGCTACATACACTGCCATGTAGCTCAGATAACACCCGTCATACATCTTTCAAAGGAAGGCATTGAAGATAGGGTTAGGAAATACCGCGTTTATACAACTGATCATCTATCAATGTGTAATTTGTAGCTCGATAAATCAATCTTCAAGCCTCTTTCCTATCATTAGGGAGGACACCATCCTTTAGATAATCTACAATTAGATCCATCTAAGACTTCTCTTTTAAGCAAGGAGCTAGTTCACAACTCTGTGAAACAATTACTGAACTCTTATGTAGAAGAAACTCAACAAAAAGTTTATTGCTCAAATCAAGAAATGCCATACTAGCCAACCTTGATAGCTTATTGGCAACAATGTTCTTACTTCTTGGTATTTTGTGAATTGAAAAGGACTAAAATTCTTCTATAAGCGCTCATACTATCAACAAATACTTGCTTATTTCTTCCTCCTTTGCCACATACCTTCCTTTGACTTGGTTCACAACAAGTTGTGAATCGGAGAAAACTTCAACTTTCTTGGCTCCAACTTCCTTTGCCAATCTGAATCCTGCTATTAAGGCTTTATACTCTACTTCATTATTGCTGGTTGGAAATTTGAATTTCAAGGCATAATTAACCTTGACATTATGGGGTCCTTGCAAAATAAGACCCACACCACTTCCTTCTCTAGTTGAAGAACCATTGACATAAAGATTCCATATCGACTTCTTAGCAATTTCCATGCTATCTTCTTTACCCATGAGCTCAACTAAAAACTCCACCAACACTTGAACTTTTAATATCATTCTAGGTTTGTATTATACACCATAGGCACTTAGCTCCAAGGCATGTTTCATCATCATTCCAAAAGAATCTGGCCGTTACAATGCCTACTACAAAGGTTGATTAGTAAGGACTACAATTTAGTGAGCCCCAAAGTACAGTTTTCAACTTTCTTGTCGAGAGAACTACTACTAACAAAAATTTCTCAATTTTAGTAGATCGATGCTCCGGCCCTTGTAGCACATGACTTGCGTAATAAATTAGCCGATGCTCCTTACCATCAATTTGAACCAACATAGAGGAAAGTGATCGGCTACTGATTAATAAGTATAAATATAAGTTCTCTCTTGGAATCAATGTTGAGAGTATTGGTAGTGACATAAGAAATTCTTTAAGCTCGTTTAATGCTCTTTCATACTCATCCGTCCACTTAAAATCTTTTGGATTCTTTAAAATGTTAAAGAATTATGCACACTTATCTGCACTTCTCAACACGAAACTATTAAGGCAACTATTCGTCCAATTAGCTCCTGAACATCCTTGACAATATGAGCAGACTTCATGTTTCTAATCACATCAATCCTCCTCAAATTTGCTTCAATACCACACCAAGTGACCATGCAACCTAAAAACTTTCTCGAAGTAGCACCAAAGATGCACTTTTGCATATTCAACTTCATATTGTATCTCCTTAAAGTACTAAATATCCCCTTAAGATCAGGGAGATGCTGATCCTCTATCGTGGTTTTCACAATCATATCATCGACATTTCAATGGATTTGTGGGTTGAATATCATAGTTACAAGCTGCTGATAAGTTGCTTTGATGTTTTTTAGCCCAAAGGGCATCACCATATAACAGTATGTTCCAAAGTTAGTGACAAATGATGTGTGAACTTCGTCTTCCTCATCCATTTTAATTTGGTTATAGCAAGAAAAAGCATCTATGAAAGAGAGTAAAGCATGCCTGGTAGTTGAATCAACCATCTAATCTATTCTTGGTAAGGGAAAGCAATCTTTGGGATAGACCTTGTTTAGATCCGTGAAGTCTATGCACATGCACTACTTACCGTTAGACTTCTTGAATAATATATAATTGGCTAGCTAAGTTAGATAAGACTCTTCCCGAACGAATCCTACCTTTAAGAGTTTCTAGACTTCTTCCTCAATGGCCGCTTGCCTCTTAGGGGCGAAATGTCTTTTCCTCTATTGAATCATCTTTATGTTTGCATCAATCTGAAGTTTGTGCACCATAATGTCTTTAGGAATACCTGGCATATTTAAGGGCGACTATGTGAATACATCGGCATTATCCTGTAGAAAGTTAATTAAACTTTAATGGATTTCTACCAGTAAGGGTTTCCCTATCTTGGTCATCTTTTCAGGATCATCTCCTAGTGAAATTTCCTCCGTTTCATCTTCAACATTATCTATACTGACTAACTTTCCTTCTGGGTAAGTTTCAACTCAAAAAGTTTCTTCTCGCCTTAACACCCTTCTATACAATGATCTTGCCAACAATTGATCTCCTTTATATACCCCAACCTTTGTAGGAGTAGGAAATTTAGCCTTAAGGGGGGCAGTAAAAAGGACGATGCCAAATATGTGTTGATACAGCCATCCCATGATCATATTATATAAGGACCAACATTTGACAACAAGGAAGTCCACTTTATCCTCCGCGGCATGAACATTATCTCCAATCTGGATTGGTAGAGAAATTGCTCCAATCACTCGGACAGGTTAATTGTTGAAGGCATACAAATCATAGCTACAAGATCTTAGCCATGCCTTAATCTTCGATCTCATCTAATCAAAAGCGTGTTGAAAAATAATGTCTACCGAACTACTAATGTCAACAAGAATTTTCTTGACCTCGAAGTTGGCGATTCTCGTCCTAATGACAAGTGCGTCATCTTAAGGCCCTTGAATGCCTTCGAAATCTTCTTATGCAAAAGTAATGGTATTATCAATTTTGACCTTCTTACCCTGGATATTACAAACATAATTAATGGCGTTAATCGAGCTTGAAGAGCTTAACTAGCCTATAATGGAAGGTCTACCGACAATAGTGTTAACTATACCATTGAGTACTCTACTGGTGCTTCTATCTCTTGCATCTTTCCTGACAAGAGCTAGTCAAGTAACATTCTCCTAGTCTTCTCGTCTCCTTTGAGATGTTCACTCAATATTCTCTACATCATGCATGAGAAACTTACACAAGTACCCTCATGAATCGCATCCTCAATTACGTTCTTAAGCTAGATGCATACATCAATGTTATGGCCTTTATCACGATGGAAATCACAATATTTTTTAGAATTTTTCCTTAATGGGTTTCCTCTCATCTTTTCTGGCCATTGCAGCATGCCTCTCTATCCATACACCTCCATTAATATGTCTAAAATTAGATGATTGAATGGTATGTTGATTGAATATGTTGGAATTTATGGCCCCTTTTTCTCGGCTTTAAGACATTAGTTATCATCCGTTCCAAGTTAATCTTTCACACTTCTCCTCTTGTCACCTTTCTTATCTCATCTATTTTGATTAAGTTCTCGGCAAGCCTTAATATTGTCTTCTTGTCAGATGTAAGACGTAGCTTTACCTCGAAAAAAGTTTTCGGCTTATTTTTAGCAAGAGACTTGAAAGTCTCCATGGGGCTTAACACCATCAACAACGGCTTAAGAGCTCCGCTTATGTCTAGTTCTGGAATTTAGACCATCTCAGCCATAAACCTGGCTAGATAATTTCTAATAGACTCATCTGATCTCTGCTTTATCATGTTAAGGACAGAAAAATCCTTGATAAGAAGCTTACTCGTAAGGAAGTGTTGAAGAAACACTTCTACCAAATCCTTGAAACACAAGATTGTGTTTAGCTTCAAGTGTTTGAACCATGTACTCACTACATTCCTCAATGTTAAGAGAAAAGTTTGGTAGGTTACGGCATTGCTTAAGCCATGCAACTTGGCTAAAGTACGATAGTACTCAAGGTGATCTTTAGGATCTTTCGTTCCATCATAAGTTTCAAATTGTAGTAACTTAATGTGTTGTGGTATCACCTTATCCAGGATTTCAGGGATAAAAGTGCTCTTCTTAATTTGAAATTGTTTACTCATCATAGCAGAGGTGCTAACATGCAAGAGTCCAACATAGTGCACCTACTGTGGTTGCTTCCCCTTATCATTTTTCTTAAATGTAGGGGCCAAAGGTCCCATTATAACTTTGGCTTGCTTTCTCAGTAATTCAAGAGAATAAATCGAGTCATCACTATTCTCAGCATGGTGATCACCTTGTTCTTTGTTTTGACATAGATAGATATTACTATGGAGGAGATTAAGGATCTCTTCATGTTTTTTCCTCAACTCTTGGTTTTCTTTAGCCAAGTTGAGGCAAATGTGCTCCAACTTAGCTAAGCATTGGTCATCATTGTGCTTACTTTCCCCCTTAAGGTAGTGGGACAAAGTACTAGCACTTGCACTCTTAGTTAATCTAGTTCTTATCATGTACATATGTAAGATAAAATAGATGATACCAAATTTTGTTGTACAATTTTTAGATAATTTCCTTTTTGCAAAGTACAAAGAACTAAAGAATACCAAGGCCAGTCCAATACAGCTACTCCGATACCTAAGTCAATAATTGAGTTTAGAAGAAAAATAAAGTGAGTAGTTATGGGTTATCAAATAGTTCTTGCAATGCTTCTTTTCTATATTTATAGGTGAATATCGAGTGTTTGAAATAGCAGTTAATCACAAAATTATTAAGACACATGGAGATCTCACGATCAAGTATATTCCTAAAATGTAGGAGTAATGGGCGGTTATGTAATGGAACCGTACCAAGAGATAGCAATTTGCACCACTTAAATTCAAACCAGATATGGCCGTCTAGGTCGGCATCTACCGAGAGGTAAATTACTCAGCTTCTCATCAATCAAGTGGACGAATAAATGTAACAGATGAAATCTAACTATCAACAGGTCTAATCAAAGTTAGGTAGATAATCCTTATCAAGTTCTACTACAGCTTGAAAGTATAACGCTGGAATCATCATAGATACAATTCCCTTATCATGCATCTATTTCTTCTCAAAAGCTACAATTGTAGTGTATTCATTATACAAAGGGCCTAACTCATCCTCCATAATCTTCAAATGATCCTTCATACTCCAAGATAATACCTTCTTATAAGTAATTATAATATTATCTATAGTGTAGAATATCATCCAGTCAGCTAACTCCAATAACAAATTTTACAGTCGAACTCAATAATCAATGGGGAATTCATCTCCTTCCCAACCAAAACGTAACTAAGCATAAATTAACTCATGTTTTCGAATCTAAAAGTAAGTACAACAAAACACAAGTTAGATTAATATCATCTTTTACTTGTTTTTTGATTCATGTTATTTAGGTTCTTTTACATAAGTAACTTAGATATATGCCAACATGTTTAAGTCTTTTATGCCCGCTTACCCAATCTTAGTGTTCATAATACCTAGTTTATTTTGATTAGACGTTTCAAAACTTGGTTCTTTACAAACCATACTCTGATACCACCTAGAACTGTAGCACTCCAAACTTACAAAGTCATCACAGCCCCACTGTGTAAACCAACCTACACCAGAAGTTATTCTCTTAAGCTGTTAAAGTAGGTATAGTTTACACAAAGCAAACAACAACTCGACCAACTTTGAAGTAGTTAGATGGACACCTGTGATATATAATACCTGTGGAATAACACTTTACAAAATATAATCATTCATATTTACAGATAGTTCAAGACCTTTGCATAGTTATATATACATCATAAGGTTTAAGACTTCCAAAAGTACTATACAACTCTATAGGAAGACCTCGCTACATAATATAAATACATTAACAAGCCAAAGAAAACTATAAGCATACCCCTCAGGAAGACCTTATAGTCCTCTCACAAAAGGAAAACGAAAACATCTTAAACATTGATCCATTCATTTGTCTTCAACTCCTCACTTCCCAACCCATGGGAACTAACTGTAGATTATTGTAACGAGGCATCCTCAAGTACTATTCCATACATGCAAAACAATCTATTAGGATGTGAGCTCAACTAGCTCAATAAAAAAGGATAGAGTCATAAGAGTACATTAACAAACATAGTTATTCAATCATTATTTAAATGCAAATATAACAAAAAAAATGATAGATCATCCTAAATGTTTTATCAATCTATTGTGAAGTTAGAGTAATTTCGTTCACTTTAACTTGGATTCCAAGGAGTTTGAACACAACACTATTAGACTAAATCTGGGCTTGTGCAATAAAAAATACCCTCCTTTCTAAACAACATTTAAACCACAGATCCTAACCTTGCCACGACCCCCTTTCCAATCACTTAATTCAACCAAAGGTAGGAAAAAAACCATTTCTACTATCCTTAATGAATGTGTCAATATTTAGTCTAACCACCTATTAGGTTTTCATGAATGTTAGGTTAAGCCTTAGTTATCTTAAGATTTGTATAGATTATAAAGTGAGCAACCAAATTCATACATACAATACATGCTATGTTCAAGCAAAAAATAGCACTTAGACTTCACTCCCAACCATCAATCAGTAACACAAGCATAAACACGGCACACGTACAAACAATCTAGCTACAACCATCGACAAGAACTCTTGATTCTCCAAGTATCCTGATATGATACTCCAACATACTATTTAAGTATCGATCCTAATTTACCTGATGTTAACACTAGTTAATCTTGCTTCTCGTGCTCAATCCCTTCATAAGTCCTTAAACAATCAATATAAATATTTTTGTTTTTGCTTAAATAGAGAGTATGTGATTACTTTTTAATGCCTTACATATAGTTGAAATAGATTTATTAAGTCTTGAATTAAGTTTTAACTTATGACTAAAGTCTTTGAATAAGGTTCTGAACATCAATCTTAGTATAGTTTTTGGGCCCTAAAACCTTTTGAACAAGTCTCTAATTAATAATGTTATTATAATTTTTATTTTAAAAATCTTTGTGAAAATATCTAGAAATAGTTTTGCTAATCAAAAACTCTTTAAAAAAGTATCTAAAAATATCCTTATTGATTAGGAACTCTTTAAGGAGGTATTTGAAGACAATCTTACTAACTAAGAATTTTTTGGTTAACCTACGAATGCTATATCAGCCAAGCATTTCATATCATACAACTCCTTGATTAAGTCTCTAGACCAGAAATTAACTTACTTTTGTAGCAAACCAACCTTCTAAAAAACTGTCTAAACTATGTCATTTTACAAGTATATTCGAAATAACTCATCAACATCATATTCTAGATTACAGACATATTATATCTTGTTTATAAATCAAGGTTATCATACCAAATAACACCATATTACCAAATTCTTCAAATTCACATACTTACCTATTAATGTATTAATCCCATAGCCACCCATTTGTCCAAATTTCATCTCCAACTCAAAACACACAACTCTATATTAATCTTCATATTAGTATGTGATCTAAGTACACCTCAGAACCTAGTACCAAGGGTTTCATTAAACTTTATATGCTAAATACTTAAGAAAATGGCAATTTTCATCTAATTTAAAGACTCAAAAATCTCTAAAAATTATGAAAATTATTTTTGTCTGAAATCTGCTCGTACAATGTTCACATGCAATGTAAGTATTCTCCAAAAAAAAATTTGGCTTAGAAACTACATCAATAGGGTTATTCACATTGGTTTCAAAAATTAATCGGTTTTACATAATTTCTTAAGAAAGTACTATATCCACTTAAAAAATTTTCAATTTGATATTTTTCCTTAAAATTATATATATATATATATGTATAAATAAATTTTTTCTATAATTTTTAGAATTAATTTGATATTCTTATCAATTTAACTAAAATCAAAGACAAAATTAGACTCACCGAAAAATTAACCTCCTGCTACCACCTTGTCAGTACCACCAAGTGCTACCTCCACTGTCAGTAGGTGGTGGTGGTCCACTCCTAGGTTGCCTCCATACTTGGGTTCCATCAATTCGCTCAGTTTATGCAATATTGTTTTCCAATTTTTTCACAATTTATTCCTACTTGTTTTTCCTAATCTAGTAATTTTTCTAAGTTACTAAGAAGCCTATTAATCATCTAGAGAGTATTGGTGACAATTCTTATGTTATTAGAAAGAAATATAGCATTTTCTCTCTCCTAAAAGCTTAAGTATCCCCAAAATCATGCATACTAGGTATCTTAATTTTAATTTCATAACTCCACAGCTATTCAACATCCTTCCCATGCCTATTCCATTTGTAATATGGTTGTTTTATCAATTTTTCCTATTTTTTATTATTTTTTCTATAGTTATTTAGCTAATTATGTCTATTTTATGGTATTTTATGCATTTTGGGTATATAAATATGTATAATAATTATAGCTAAGATACACATACTATATTTATATATTATTTTAGGTCACTTTATAATTTTTGTGTTTAGTTAACTTATTTCTAATATTTGATTATTTTCCGTTATCTAATTTACATGTTTACGCGGATAAATTACAATATAATGTAATGTAGTAAAATATCTATTTTTATCTATAATTCAATTATTTTATTATAATTAAATATTCCAAACTCGTGGTGTGCCCTCATCTAACTTCTAGGATCTACTTATCAAATATTACCCTAATTAGTTAATTTTTCACATATGCCCTAAATTATTAGCTCAGAATCTAACATGTAAGATTATGAACTTTCAGAAGCTAATATGTAGGACTAGGAAAATCTTATATGTAATTTTAGGGGGCTTATAGTAGTAATTTGTGAAGCTTAAGAAATTTCCTCCTCAACGAAAATTTTAAAAGAAAAACCAATACCTTAGTCTTATGTTTGAGCATAATCCTTAGAAACAACCATCAATTCATTTTTCTTTGAGTATGTCAAGCGAATTGTGTCATTGTTGATAGCTACTTGAGTTGCCTCTGTCAAAGAAATCCTTGAACATAGTTGTTTCCCATATTCATTCTCTCCGTTCACACTTACTGGTATTGTGTTTCCATAAGGGTACTCCTTTATGTGAGTGATATGTACATCTTCTTGATGAATGATTGTAGTTCTTTTCTTTCCTAATCTTTGATTCAACCTACAAAAACTTATGCCATCCTCAACATTCAATGCTAGTATTAACATGTCACAAGCATATTGGCACTCTTTTTCCTCATTTTTACGTTGTTTTTCTTTATTAACAATTAGAATTGGTTTAGGTACTACATCTTCACTACACTATTGTCCTTAATGAATGTGGTTGGAGGCAAGTTGTTGATTGCTATTGAGTGTTTTCAAAGTATTGTGAAAAATGGAAAGAATGGGATTTCTATAAGTAGGCAGAAAAGTAGATGAAAAATAGGAAGGCCGAAAAATGGAACGTATGGGTAGCTTATCTATGGTATAAAATTGATCTAAGAGAGAATCATATTCAAATGGTCCAAATCGAATCATGAGTTTTTTTTAACAAAATTGTTCCATGTTGAAAATTGTTTGAGTTGTTTCATATATGTATACCATTAGAAAGCTTGGTCTTTCATAGCATATTGGGACGATTGAATAAAATGTTTTTCTTGTATGTGATGGAGATAAAAGAAAAGCTCCATGCTAAACATCCATTTCAAGGAATTAGTACCAGAAAATTGTGGCATATCTATTATAATGGCATTGATTTCTTGTAGAAAATGCAAAAAAAATGGAATCTTAAAATGAATCATGAAGGTACTTTGGAATCTTGAATTGGAATCCTAAAATTGAGTAATTCTAAACAAAGTGTAGAATCACTCACAACTTTCTTAGTATCTTTTTAAACACAGGTTGGAATGCAAAATCTTGGCATTGAGTCCATGGCAATAGCAATGAAGAACAAGACAAGAGCACCAAATGTAAGGCCTAGCCCTCTTTAAAGCCCACTTTCTATCACTTTAACCCTAGATTCTACACTCTTCTATCATTTCCTGCCTTCTGGTAATATCTACCTCTTTTCTCTTTCATACTCTCTCTTATTTCGTTTCTTAAATCTCCTAATTTTATCAATGAGGGTTTCTTGATTGATTATCTAATGTGTTATGTGTTTTTGCAAGATGAAAAGAATGAAGAAGAAGATAGAATACAAAGTTTCAACTAATTTGAGGTAGCCAATCTCCTTATGCAAAAGGAACCAACTTTCTATGAAAAGAGTCATAAGTCCTCTTTTTCTCCTTTTATACTCTATGGTGAACTGATTTTTTGAAAGTTTACTATAACCCTACTACAATTTGTTACAAAGTCAACTACAACCACTTGTAACTCTTTGTTTGTTTCACTAGTATATTGTTTATTATCTTTGGTTATAATAGTTTCCTAGATATTGCATGTCCCTGTATGCTGTTGGTTATAGTTGTGTCTTTGGTGGTTATGAAAGAAGTATGGTTAATTGTTCAATGTACAATACATGACTAAAGTAAAACGGACTTTATTGTTTCATCGTGATTATCAAAATAGTGATTTTATTGAGACTTGAATGTATATAATTAGTAAAATTATATAGACAAAATTGGTAAAATCATAAGTTTATAGAATTATATATAAAAATTCATAATTATACAAAAGATCCACACATAGATGATTTTACATTCGTTTTAATTAAGAAAAATATCATTCAATTATAAAATTCATAAAATTGTATAGCTGATCACAATTTTAATAACTATGTATATGAGTATAGTGTGAGTAGCAAGATGTCATAAGGCTAAAGGAGTTTATAGCTATATATAAAAGACGTCATATAAACTTATGATTGTCAAAATTGCAATTTTACTAAGACTTGAATATATAGAATTAGTAAAATTATATAGACAAAACTAGTAAAATCACAAGTTCATAGAATTATACATAAAAAATCATAATAATACAAAAGATCTACACAAACAATTTTACATCCATTTTAATTAAGAAAAATATCATTAAAACATAAAACTCATAAAATCGCATAGTTGATCTCAATTTTAATAACTATGTATGTAAGTACAGTGTGAGTAGGAAGATGTCATAGGGCCAAGGGAGTTTATAGCTATATATAATTTTGAAGTATATGGATAGTATCCTAATTGTAGATGATAGGTACTTGTGGATCAACTTATTGCATGAGATCCATCAAAGGCAAGCGGTGGACAAGGTTTAATAGTTAGAGCTAAATATTGGTAACAAGTTCAAAAGTATGTGCAAGTTTAAAAAGTTCAAGGGAAGATGGGGATTTGATAGGGTAAGCATTAATCTCTATGGAAAGTTTCTCTTTTTTTTTTTTTTTTTTTTTGAGAACAATGGCTATAATTTATACTTTAATTGACTTATCCAATCTAACTCGATTCATCCATAAAACTGCTTCGGATCACCTACTTAACCCCTCATTGATAATAACTCCAGTTTAACTTAATTGATCTGACTAATCCAATCTAGTTCTTATAGAGCACATCCAAATTTACTAAGCTATGATTTACTGTTTTTTTAATAGAATGCACATAGTGCTAAAAAATAGACCTAAACATAAGAAAAATAAAAAGTAAATCGTAAAAAGCTATTAACTTCTAAATCTTAAGGATGTGGATAATTTTATTACTTATAGTTACATTCTAGTGTTTTATGTTCAATCACTATTCAATCCCAATTCAACCCTCTTAACCCTTGATCCCTTTTAATTCCCGAGTCAACTTTTTGGTTTAGGTTTGACAATTTTGATGGTTGATCTGGTTGTAATCATAGATTTATCAAGGATTATGGTTTCCTACTTGAAATTTATATATTGATTTTCTTTTTTGCAATTAAAATTATTGTATTAAAATATTAAGTTAAGCACACTATACATTTCATTTGACTCCTTGAGCTAGGTAATAGAGCTTATAAGTCTAATCTACTCTTGTAATGTCTTAGGAGAATTGGCTTTGTGTGTTTGGAACTAGAATCTTTAGATTGACTTGTCTACCTCAAACCATTTCAAGTAAACTTATGCACTCATAAAGAAGATTTTTGGTCTTAGGCTTTTTAGTAAGCTCATCCAAAAAAGTCATAAAATGAGTATGATTCATATTATCTATTAATCACTAGAACGATTCAACGAATGTCATTAAGCTAAAAACCTATAAATACTTTGTCATTCCCTCTCATTAGAACTTTTAGGAGAGATCAAAGAAATAGTATTCCATTATGAAATATATACTCTCTAAGATCATATCAGTAATTTAGGAAAAGAATCAATCTCGCCAACTCAAGTTTCAAGTTTGAAACTCAAGGTTTCTTAAGCTTCTTTGTCACTTAGCTATTTAAGATTTTAAGATTATCTATTTCTCCTCTTTTTCATTCTCTCCTTATCATCATATCAAATGTCATTCCTACATCACTTCTCTAAAGTCTTGTGTAACATGAGATTTATGTGATAACCATGTGATTGCTCCAATTGGAACTCAAAAGCTACCTTTGTTTATGTATTTTCTTTTGATTCATAATTAATTTAGTCTACCGCTAGAGTTGTGATGATAAGATATTTAGAATTTGACTTAATGTTCATATCTTATTGATTCACTAGTACATTTGGTTTACATAATGAAATAAGGTAGAAATATAATTCGAACTCTTCGGGAATGGAAAAGAGAAATAATAGTTATTCATTATAATTATTTTGAGATATTATGAATAGATATGAAAATATTTTATAAAAAATTGCAATTTTTTAATTTATAGTCATAGCAATTTCATGGAATAGTTATTTCACCAACCAAATGCAAGAATAGAGTTACAAGTAAAAGATAGTCATTCCACTCTACCCTTATAAAATCAATCAGACATATTATTAGAAAGGTTTATAACTATATGGAATGAAACTAATAATCTTCAAGATCTTCCTGTGGAATTCTTTCGATCGATGAATGTTATATCAATCGCCTTTTAAAAAGAGGATTTGGTGGAAATATTGAGCTAAAGGTATCATTGCATCAGATACTCCCTTTGAACGGCATTTCGGCAGCAATTACCGCTTTAGAAAGTTGTCGCTTTTAAGATGTCCGTCTCAATTTATAAAAGCCATTGGCATAATTTCTGTACTCAAACAAAGGCATCATGACTGAGTAAGAGAGTAAAATATCCATTCCCACGAATTTTTTCGGTAGTCCGGCATATACCATCTATACATTCAAATATTAATACGGACATGTGCAAATAAATAGATAAAGCGACAAACTCATATTGAGTTCAATAAAATAACCACATAAATATTATCGGGAAACATAAGTAACTCTCAAACTTTAGCTTTTGTGCAGATAGTACCCTTAAACTTACAAAATATATACTAACACTCTTAAATAGTTAGTAGTTGGCAAATAATCCTAAAAGATTGTATATAATATAATTTCTTAAATTTTAACCTTGACACTCCTTTTTCCTCTAACGAAAGAAGAATAAGCACTTTAACCCTGCCAAGAATTTAGGATATATTGAAGTATGGTTTGTCAATTCAAGAATATTCTATACCAAAGTGAAAATTTATGGATTATTTGCAATTTCCCATAACTATTTTGACTTATTCCTGTTATACACCATCGAGGGTCATGGAACAAGTTAAGGAAAGTGGATAGAAGAATTTTCTGTTAGACTCAACTGAAAGGAGCACTTGTTACAATATATTACATGACACGTGTCATTTTGAAGGATTGAAAGAGTAATATAGTCAATGACATAAATCTAGAACGTATATTTCCCAATTCCTCGTTAATCGAACTGATGTGTGACTTAGAAACTCCAACGTTATCTTCCGAATGAGTCGTTAATGTCCCTGACAAATTATTCTATGAATCAAATAATAAATTAAGATGTTTAATATTCAAAACTTGGGGTGTACAAAAAGGGAGAAAACCTTTAGGAAGGCGTCACATGCTTCGTTTTACCATAGGATGCATCCATCATTGTCTTCTATTAATCATGTTTTGTTTGGGGATGGGTGGGTGGGTGGTGGGGGAAGGAAATTATTATGTCCCAAGTAATATTTAGTAAAGGGTAAGATTTAATAAAAAGTTACCGTTTCATGTAACATATAAGTTAAGACTACTTGAACACCAATAAAATGAATAAAGATCGACTCCCTCATCTCATAAAATTATAATATAATTAGCCAAGATATATATGTGTGTGTATGTGAAATTATTATATTTTTTATATTCATATTTATCACATTATAATCTACGTAATATGTCACTCTCACTTAAGCCTAGTAATATCACCTTTTGTGGACGGTTGCCATGCCAAGATTTAGCCGACGGTTGATTTTTTGCAATAGCACTTTAAAATTGTCGACACCTATGATATTAAAGTAGACGCAAACATCTGTTGCAATTGCTAGATATGTCATTTTTCTGCTGTTCAGAGAATTATAGCCTATATTTGTTGCCCTTTAGATGTAATCTATTCAAACAGCTTCTTTCTTCTGTCAAATTAAAAGAAAAACTATGTCTATTCAATCGTATACAGTAAATTGATTTGTATTCCATTTTTAACGAAAACCTAACCTATTCACCAAGCATCAGCAAAATAAGAAACACAATTTTTTTTTTTTTTTCACCCCCTACAAAAAATAAGAAACACATTCATTAAATAGAATACATAAATTAAATTCAAATCAACCCCATAGCTTGCTTTCTTGCGAGCATCATATGACTAGTGAGTTAAACTAACTCTATCGTATTAACACTACTATAACCTTATAACATGAACACTTATCTTCTAACAAGATAAACTAAGTTTAATTTTTCTATCTTCTAAAGTTATAATATGATAGTTGGGCAAAAAAAAAAAAAAATGCATCATTGTAGATGAAAAGTAATTGTAATTTATTAAATTAATCTAACTAAGAATTTTGTAGTGACAAAAATTTTAACATCAGTGCTTAATCAATCCGGTTTCTCATTATTCAGCCATTGAGATGCCTAAAAAATTAGTACAACAAGGATTTTAACAATCAGATAACAAATTTGGCAGTTTTGTCAACAGAATCACCTTGTTCTACTCCTAGCAAAAGTGTGATGGCAACTAGTGC
Organism: Lumnitzera littorea; assembly: GCA_024138015.1. Taxonomy (NCBI): domain Eukaryota; kingdom Viridiplantae; phylum Streptophyta; class Magnoliopsida; order Myrtales; family Combretaceae; genus Lumnitzera; species Lumnitzera littorea. The sequence goes on from JAMXBB010000008.1 coordinate 77,232,889, forward strand.
CCACACTATTCTAGTGTGGGTCAGGAGTAAAAAGCTTTTCCCAGATAATGTTTTGGTCCAGTGAGAAATAGATATGTGCGCTCAAATAGATAGACCCCGACAACGTATGTATGTGACCCACTTAAATGAAATGGAGTTAAAATGTGAGGTGCACCAGAGGAAAAGGAAAAGGGTCATCTCAAAAGCAAGGAAAAAGTTGTCAAACTACGACATTAAAAAGAAGAATCTACAATCCCATGACTTCAGCAGCTATCTTGTCCTCTCTATAAGTAGTCTCTTTTCAAGACTGTTGCCACTCACAACACCAACAACAGACCACAATGCAGAAACTGCAGTTTTGCATTTATTTGTTCTTGCTATATCTCCGGGATGTCACTCCCTTGGCTTTCTCTTGGGACCGTAGCTTCCAGTTCGGTCAAGCGAAGAACTTTGGAGGTTCTTCCGACCTAGGGGACCTTGAGTACCACATGGGTCCTGTTCTTGCAAGCCCTATCAATTTGTACATCATATGGTATGGCCATTGGAAGAATCCAGACCAACTAAACATAATAAGAGATTTCATCTACTCTCTATCTACTCCAGCCACTTACCCCTCTGTTGCCAACTGGTGGCAGACCGTCCAGCTTTACACTGATCAAACAGGGTCTAATATCACCGGAAAGTTTGCTCTTTCAGGTGAATTTTACGACTCTGAATATTCTCATGGCAGCTATCTCAGTCGCCTATCAATGCAATCCATCATCAAGAATGCTGTTACTTCATATCCCCAATCATTACCACTTAATCCTCGTAATGGTCTCTACTTAATCCTGACATCATATGAAGTTCAAGTTCAAGACTTCTGCAGGGCAGCTTGTGGCTTCCACTACTTCACATTCCCAACCATTGTGGGGGTCACAGTCCCTTATGCGTGGGTAGGAAATAGTGGGAGTCAGTGCCCTGGAATGTGTGCTTATCCATTTGCTTGGCCTAAATATTCAGGTAAGCCACCACCTAGCACAAGTGGAGGTAACAATATTATGAAGCCACCAAATGGGGATGTAGGTGTAGATGGAATGATAAGCGTGATTGCTCATGAGCTTGCTGAGGTATCAAGTAATCCGCTCTTGAATGCATGGTATGCTGGGGATAATCCAACCGCACCCACTGAAATCGCTGATCTTTGCATAGGAGTGTATGGAAGTGGTGCTGGAGGAGGTTATGTGGGAGTGGTGTCAAAGGACACATGGGGCAATGGATATAACTTAAATGGAGTGAAAGGGCGGAGATACCTGGTACAATGGGTGTGGAACCCTGTCAAAACAAGATGCTTTGGCCCCAATTCACTTAATTAATTAGTAGCAGACAGGCTATGTCTATAGTCGTATTCCAACAAAGGGTCTAGCTCCCTGTCACCTACAAATGCTGCATTTGATATGGATCCCATAGGACATGTTAAGAGTGGTCAATATCACCCAAATATCAGATTCCAAACAAGATAATGTCTAGAGTGCCCGAGAGATTAGAACCAAGCCTGGTCATAGACTTGGCAAGGGCATTGTTACTACTTTTTAGAAACATATTTATGTAATCCGCCAGAAAATCTTGTATTTTGTAAATATAAAAATAATAACATGCCTATAGCAGGAATCCAGATTCCACTTATCATATGTTTCCAAGACACTATTATCCACAACATAAATGTGAAAAAATAAAAATAATAATAATAACAAAGCAATCCCTTCAGACCCTTCACCCATCAAAAAAGTTGAACAACCTTATCTGCAAGCCCAGTTAGCAAAAATTTTAACAACAGATGGATCACACAGTAACAGATTAACAAGAGAGGGAAGCAAAGGATGAAAATGTCAGAAAATGAATCGCACTATTCAAATGTGAAATATTATGTCCATTTCTAGTGTAAGAATCAAGCATTTCAAATTTTGACATTACAAGCGATCTGTAAAACCATTACACTCTAAAGGAAAAAGAAGTAACAACCAAATACCACAGATGATTAACAATTATCAAAAGTTACAGGACACATAAATATGTCCCACTGATTTCTGATTGGATACCAGAGTCAGAGAAAACTAGTGTCAGCACTTCATTTTTTATCAGACTGGAGCAAAATTTAGGTCGTATTGGAGCCAAATACAAAAGCTTGGTCAGACAGTCACCTGCCATACCTGTTCTCTAGACACCATTATGCCTGTCAAGGTAGGACCAAAGAATCTATTTTCCAGTCAAACATGTTCAAAATTGAGTGTACATTGACAATATACATTCTCATGTCAATCACAAAGAAGCCAGCTATGCAGTTAATAAATGATTGAAGTATGGCAAACAACCAGACAATTATCTCATGTAACACCAATGCTGGCAAACTTTCCTTGTTAAATATGAGATGAGAACCACCCTCTCAGAGTACGTCCAGCCTTTTCCTGTCAAGGAATGTCACGTTCCTATAGACAGTAAGTACAGAAATTCAACTGCCTTGAAAGATTTTTAATGCAGTTTATAAATATCAGGGTATTCTGAAGTGCTATGCAAACCCAATATGCTCAGTCAAAACCTCATTTAATAAGAGGCAAACTTAATTTGTCTGTGGGAATGCAAACTTATCTTTGTAACAGCTATCCAAATGGCAAGCTTAAGTAATGTGGAAGGACCTTTAACATTCTTGCAAGCACAGACCAAAAGATAAAAAAATTTACAAGAGGAGGATGCCCTGTTTCTGAAACATGAATTGAAGGACTATAGTCATGGGAAAAAAGAGAGAAACAATCATATATATGAGGAGAGAAGAAATCAGAACTAAGTTATACCATGTCAGATGTTTCACCAAAAAGCTTGAACCATTGGGCAGAGAAGAAAAAATAACTATAAAAGAAATCGAGAAAAAACCTGAGCCCTGCACTTCACTACCTATGAAAACACACTGGACATGCACAATGCAGAATACTGACAAAAAGCTTCTTGGATTTTTTATTTTCACCAGTCACATGGAAATTTAACCAAAACCTATTTCACAGAGCACCCTTTGACAAAGTCTCCGCATTCCATTTTCCAGGCAATGTAAGATGTTGCAAACCAAGCAACATCTCTGCTGCTAAATCATCCATATTTCCTATCATGGTGCACTATTTTTTCCCTGCCTCAGGACCTACAGCAGAATCCAGCGTTTTGGTCACAGCATGGACATTCTAAATGTTGCTTCAAATAGCATCATTCTTTTGTAGAGATCACCATATACACTCGGAACTATTAGTGATTCTCTTCTTTGGACCTGAGAAGGCCTCATAACAAATCCATCTTTATTCTAAATGTTCCTCACAAATTTCATAAAGAATAGTACCCAATTTCAATGTGGTTACAAGGACTGTGATCACATTCAGCTTCTCTTTTCCTTGACCTTGTAAATATTCATATGAAACATACTTCATCACCACAGAAAGCGACAGTCCTTGATGGAAAGCAATTCCACATAAATCAGTGAAATATCAATGTAAACGACCAAGTCGCATAGGATGCCATTAATTTAACCTTGAAGTTCCATTTCTGCCTTAAATGATTTGTTCATTGTCCCATCCAGGCATAAATTTCAGATTGGGCCTCTTACTAACTGATGTCTTGAGATACTGCAGAAGCAAATTGCTCCATAGGTAATGGGTTAAAGTTCCCTAGACAACTTTGATATGAAGACCGCTGAATACAAGTCATAACCCCGAATTATCATGGAACTTGACTACCTTATATACATCATATGAAGACCAGCACAATGTCAAGCCTGTGAGTTTCATATTCAAGCCATCTTTAGCCTTATTTCAAAAGAGCCACAAAGCACTCTCTTCAACAAGGTCAGAAGCATCCTGCATAATAGAAGAATGAAAAACTATTAAGATTACAATTCAATATCTGCTTGAAACTCATCCATGGACAAGTGTCACCGATATTCTAGATGACATAGGTACCTTAGATCATGTATTCGAAATGCTTACATAACAGTCAGATGACAATGGCATACCATAAGAGATCGTCTCCAGGAGTCATTATCCCAAATACTTTTCTGTACTTTGTATGCCCAGCCCTTATTCTTACTTTGAAAACTAAAAAGGCCAATCCGTGATGCTCGGGCACATGAATTTAAGAAAAGTAAACAATCTTTCCAAGCAATGTAAATTTTAAAAACCAAGATAATTGGGAAAGCACTAGACTTTTGCACACTATTAAGGAACTTGGAAAATTAGCCTTATATGCTTAGAAAACCCTGAGGTCTCCTTAAGTTTTGTCAACAATATCTCTGGAACTGCCAAATTTTTTGCTCTTGAAATATCGATTCTACATTATCATTATGTTATGATGCAATAGGGAGATATGTCTTCTCTCTCAAAATTCTCTAACACTACTTGTAACATCTAGGACATACAAAAAGTAAAGAATGAATGGAAATAACAATTAAGCAAAACAACAAATTGATACTTCTCAATCAATGTTGCCAAGATTACAAAGAACAGACGAGTAGTTCTTCCTGTCCTTTCACGGTGAAATTTTCTAACTAAATGCCTAACTACCCAAGTTCTCTTTTCCCCTAACTATCTATATCTCTCTAGTGCATTTACTATTCTATCCTTATAGAAAACCCCATAATCACAATACCTAACCTCACATACACTGCCAATTATTACAACACAGAATGTACACACTGCATGTACACACAGTACACAGCTCATCCACATGAGTAATGTAACTCTTTGGGTTGTATCAATTTCCCTCCCCAATAACATTTTCCTAATCCCCAAAAACAAAAACTAAGGAAACACAATAAGATGAGTTCAGCCGTGATCATTAAGTCGCCCTTCTACTTCCACCCACTCATCCTCCTGAAATTCCAAATTCTCTTCACAAATTGTGACTCTCAAAGTTTTGTTTGGACATTTGTGATCTGCACTAAGAGGTTGGTCACATCGAAAACACAACTCCTTATTATGTTTGTCCAAGAATTCATAATAGGTCATTTGTTTAGATCATTTATCAAAATTTCTATGTTACTTGACTTACCACTTATTATCAAAATTTCTTCTGTGTGATTCGCCAATGCTGATAACTTGCCAAGGTGTGGAAAGACTCTCGAAAGGGCTATTAGACATTTGGCCACCATATCTCGACAAGAGTTATTGTTTCATGGTGTCCTAATCAAGTTGTGGCATCCTCCATTTTAATATCTTCAACCAATAGATGGTTCTTCACCTCGTGCACATCAAAGCTAATATTCCTTTCTGGTTTGATGAATCTCAAAATAGTGTTCGGCCATGGTAATCCATTGGACCGAGTCTCAGACTTCAAAAACAAGGAAAGCCCTTCACGGTGTTGGCTCTATAGTCCTTGTTGATCACTAGTTATTGATTATCCTTTAATTCCGCTCACCTAATCAAATCCCCCTTTCTTCCCCAAAAATGCGAATACCCATCAAACTTGAGACTATTTACTTTCTTTTTGCCTATCACTCCAAACATCTTTGCAACATAGACTCAATGGTCAACATTCTCTTGTACAAACCTAGAAAACTTCAAGCTTGAATTCTTTTCCACCTCCACAATCTGGTGTTGGAACTTCACCAGGCTTCCACACAACTCTTCATGCAATTCTTGAACATTTTCTGCAAATTCTCTACTCTCAAATCCATCCCAATCATCTTCTACTTTCCAAATACAGTTCTCACAAACAACACCAATTATGACAAGTAGGACTAATAAGAAGTAAAGAATGAATTAAAATAACAATTGAGAAGCAAAACACCAAATTGGTACTTATCAATCAAGTTAATGAGTACAAAAAACAGAGTAGTTCAGTTCTTCCTCTTCCTCTCATAATAAAATTTTCTAACTAAATGCCTAATTACCCAACTTCTCTTTCCCCTAACTATTTATATCTCTCTAGTACGTTTACAATTCTATCCTAATACAAAACCCCACAATTACAATAACCCACTTTTACCATTCTATCCTCATAAAAAACCCCACTTTTCCTAATACAATCCCTAACATACAGCGCCAATTGTAACAATTGGGACTTGTAAGAAGTAAAGAATGAATGAAAATGACAATTGAGAAGCAAAACACCAAATTGATACTTCTCAATCAATGTTGACACATACAAGGAACAAAGGAGTAGTTCTTCCTCCTCCTTTCACAATAAAATTTTCTAACTAAAAGCTTAACTACCCAACTTCTCTTTTTCCCTAACTATTTATATCTCTCTAGTACATTTACTATTCTATCCTCACACAAAACCCCACAATTACAATACTTCCCCTCACATACACTACCTACTATTACAACACAGAACATATACACTGCACGTATAGACAGTATATATAGCACAACACCAACACATGTAACTCTTTGAATTATGTCACTACTATTAAACTTGAAAAATTGGCCTTAATGTATAAAGGTCCCTGTGTTAACATTATTCATTATACTTTTTTAAGATTTATCATCAATATCTTTGGATCTGTCAAATTTTCAATGGAAAGTCTAAAGGCTATATCTTATTAATAAGAAATTCATGATTGTAATTGCCTTTTGTAAATCAACTCTATTTAGACCCAAAGTATTACCAAATCAACAAATAGCTTTCTAATATATTCTACTCAAGAAAGAGCTTTCATGTACATGTATACTTCTTTTAATAAAGATGAAGTTTAACAAGCAAAGTCGCCTTTTAAACCAATAGAATAATCAGCAAATAAACACTACATCTCATACAAATCATATTCTCCAGTTAATCTTTTGGCTCCTAAGTAACCAATTTGCTCACATTAACTATAAAGAAGTGATGAAAACATATTAGAGCTTAAAGTTTCATATGTACATGATGTATTTATCTTAGTCTAGCATGTCAATTCAATTAGATGACGCATTAGCTTAAACAAAGCCATAAATGATACTGATTAATTGAATACCTGTTCAAACGTGGTGTTTAATCCTCAGCCAAGCTAGAACCTTGGCAAGTAATATATCTTCACAACCTTTTTCTTAATTTCAATATATATATATATATGCATGTTAATCATTTTATTTCAATCTCATGGAGGCAAAAGGAATCATTAGTTATTATAAAAAAACAAAAAAAAACAAAAAAGGACAAGACCCCAGCCAGAGAACGAAAAACTTACTGTTAATCCACAGATCACCATTAGCCAATTCTTCTAGAAATTTTTCCAGTCAAATCTGAAATAAGAGCATAATTCTTGCTTTCATAACATGCCGTCATAAATGCAGCCAAGGTTGCACGATCCACTTTCTGTTCCTTACTCAGCAAATTATGGAAGAACATTGCTGCCAAGCCTACTTTTTTCTCACTACAAAGCTTCCTCACTAATGTATTAACAGTCCGGATCCATATCTTTTTCTCTAGCCTCTCTAAGATCAATAATGCAGTAGCAGATTCATCTCTTTTGCAAAATTCATAAGCTAGTGTTAATCGAGTAACTTCACATGGAGAAAGCCCCTCGTCTATCATTTCATTATATAGATGGCAGGCTTCTCTCAACTTTGACTCCTTACATAGACCGCTTATCAAAGCTCCATAAGTGATACTATCTGGCGCACAACCATAGTCACCCATTCTGAGGAAAAATTTTAAGGCCAAGCTGATATTTCCTTCCCGACAGAACCCACAAATCATAGAGGTAAATGTTTCCTTAGTTGGAATAAGACCCAACCTAATAGCTTCCCCAAAAATCATCCCACTTTCTTGCATCCTTGCTTGCCTACTGAAAGCAGCAATCAATGTTGTATAGATATGCATATCAGTTTGAACACCAATCTTAAACATTCTACTAAAAAGTGCTAGAGCTTGTTTAATGTTAGCTCTCTTGCATTGTTCATGTATGAGAATAGTGTATGTGAACAAATCAGGTTGCAATCCATGGCAAAGACATTTCTTAAGCAGCTTGTAAGCCTCATGAAATTGTCCCCTTCTGCAAAGGCCATCTATAAGTACATTATAAGAGCAGATATTAGGAATAAAACCTTCACCACTCATCACATCCAATAGTCGATATCCTTTTTCAAGGCTCCCTGCTTTACAGTGGCCATCAATAAGAGTTGTATATGTATTGGCATTAGGAATCAATCCTTGTGCCTTCATCCTGTCAAATAACATCTCTGCACGGTTCATCTTGTCCTCCCGACAATATCCACTGATCATAGCAGTGTAAGTATGGACATTAGGTTTGTGATTCTCACTCCGGACCAACTTGAGGAACAGCCTAAAAGCCTTATCAGTCCACCCCTTCTTGCAAAGACCATCGATGAGCACAGTATGCGTGTAGACATTTGGTTTATGACCTTTCCTAACCATATCCTCAAGTAATTCAAATGCTTGCTTAATGCTACCTTTCCTGCACAATCCATGAATCAAAGATGTAAAATTTATAACATTCGGACTCAAACCCATCTCCACCATCTTATTAAAATACCAAACCGCCCGATTCACCATGCCCTTTTTGCCAGACACCTGAATTACCAATGTCATTGTGGCATTGTCAACCAAAAACCCCCTCTCAATCATCTCACCCAACCACCTATCGGCATCCACAATCAAACCCATCTTACAATAACCAACAACCATCAACTTATAAGACGTGGAATCAGGATGAACCCCTCTCTCAGACATCTCATCTAACACCTTCTCCGCATAATCAATCAAACCCATTTCCCCGCAGACTGTAATGACACAATTCAAAATCCTGACATCAGGGACTAACCCGTGATTTTGCATCTCAAAAGCCATACCAACAGCCTCACTCAACCGCTGAACCTCAGCGAAATTCCTAACCATGCACTCCATTACCCCGTAAGCTTTTTCCAAATTACCGTTCCCCACGCAAGACATTGCACAAACAATGTAAAGTCGCATAAAATGCTTAAATTTATCAAACCTAATCGCCCAGTAAAAGAAACTAAGCGAAACCATGCAACCAGCCTCATGTGCTAAGGAAGCAACCACGGTAACGGCTTGTTCATGACTTAAGGAATGGGAAGCTAAGTCCAAATGAAGATGACGATGGGTCCATGGGGATTGTTTGAAGTTAGAGTTTCTGTGGTAAGACTCGTAGACTAACGAACAGATTGAGTTAATAGTACTGTAATAAGTTTGGGTTTGGGAAGGTGGAGACTCTGAAGAAGAATCCTCCGAGAAGTAACGTTTTTGGGATCGAAATGGGAAAGGGGAGTGCAGAAGGAGAAGTAAGCTGGTGTTGGACAGTTGAATGAAGCCATGAAAATGACGATGATGATGACTAGGGCGAAGAAGAGAGACGCTGATCATCCAAATCTTCAAACTTTCTCGGCTTGTTCGAACGGCGAGCGCGAAATAGTTACTTCAGCAAAACATGTATTATCAGTGTACTTCTTTTGGAATAAGCGGTCGCCCAAAAAGACTTGACACCCATAGTTACGATTTTTTTATGCTTAAGTCTTTTATTATTATGATTATTATTATTATTAGCATCTAATTTTTAATTTAATTATTTTTAAATTTATAATGATTCAGATTTAAAAATATAAAAATGAATAATAAAATAATAAGTGAAACTAAACTTATTAAAATAAACGACGCAACAATAAAATCTATCCAATTAAACTAAGAAATTATTAGAATAAATTACTATTTAGAGATTAAAAATCTAATGGTAGAGATATTTTCTTTTTTAAAAAAAAATTTTAACATTGTAATTATGGAAATGAGACTTAAACTTAGTGTATTTCATTAAAAAGCTAACGTGTATACTATTATACTACAATGATTTTAAATTTCTAATGATAGAGATACTAATAAATTAAAAAATTGAATTGAAGGTCTCTTTTTAAATCACCATTCGGTAACTTATCCTAATATCATTCACAACCAAAGGCCTTTATCAAAAATAGAAAAATTTAATCATATCAAGGAAAATGTTGTAAAAGATGATAAATTCAAAAGTGTACCAAAATTAAATTGTGAAGCCTCTTAACTTCAATCGGTTAATATATCAAGATTGATCACGTAATGATGATAAATGCCTTATAACGGAAGATTGTAAGAATTTAAAAAGATTGTAAGAATTTAAAAACTGTCCGAAAGATAGATTTAACACACATATAAGGACTTAAATTGCATTAAAAGAAAAAAAGAAAAAGAAAATCTGTTAAGAGTAGATTTAATAGACATATGGATGGGAAGTGTATATAAAAGTCTTCTCCATACATCTAGATTATTCTATCTTTTGACTACCTGAAAGTGATCCTATAGATATGATAAGATTAACCGAGATGAAGAAAAATCAAAACACATATTAAAGTAGTAATTTATATATTTTATGTATATATTTAGGTCCAAAATATTTAATTTAGATTATACATAGAAATTCGTATAAAAACTCCATAGTTTAAAGAATTAATGGTATTCGATACTACATGTGCTAGTTGAGTCTGCATTTGGAAAATTTCCCGGAGTCCTTTCAATTCCTTCAGCACTTAGTAAAACCCTGAACAGAAACCCATTAGTTCTATCCCCCGATTGACAGCTCACCTTTCAAATCAAAATCCTCTTTCATCGTTCTCTTTTGCTCCTCTAACTCTCTCTAAGAAAATCATAATTCCTCAGGACTTCAATCCTACGTATCTTCTTCATTTTCAATCCAAATCAAGAATCATAAGTTGCATTGGAATCCCTGACGAGTGCTTCACATCCACTCTAGTTTCATCAAGCAAAGGTTTAGTTTTAGCTTTGAGTTAACTCAAAAATGAAAGAAAACCGTTTAGTTTCGAAGTTTCTACTAAAATCTATATCTAAAACTTAATGCAAGTAAAGTTTTGAAAAGCTTAACAGTTACATACTATAGTAGTCATATTTTTCATTTTTAGTATAAGTTTAACAGTTAAATATTATAGTAATCTTATTCTTCATCTTTAGTGAAAATATCAACCTTACACAATTTCTCAACAATCATTTTGAATCATAATTATAAGACCACGATGAATGGAAAATTTAATGAATTACTACAATGTCTATGTTTGATCATTGTTTGATTGATGAAATGAAAGTCTTTTGGTGTTGCTTTGATACTATTAAGTTTATTTGTGTTGTAAAAGTGAGTTTATATAAGAAAGTTATGAAGGAAGAATATGAACATCATCTCGATGGTGCAATTGATGATGTCAAACCAATAAGGGAAACACACTTACCTTTAGGTCGGTTCGACGACCACCGTCCGGCCGGTGTTTTTCAACCCTATGTTCCCCTTTCAGCTTTAATTTTGTTCCTTTTCCAGTTGACTTCTTGCTAACCATCGACTCCAACGCTACTTCGCTAGACCAAGATACAGTTATCTACATTATCCAAAGCCAATCCTCCAATAACTAAACCTTGGTTCACAAGTTATTATGTACATGTCATACATTTATGGGTAAATTATATGAATCTCCTTTAAAAACTTTTAAAATTACACAAACTCACATATTTCTTAAGAATCAATACTTACACCCTTTAAAATAATTATGGAGCCTACTTTTTCATGACTTGACTACCTATGTATCATCTCTTGCTAATGTGGATGATTAATTTAATATACTTAATTAATTAATGTAAAAAGAACCTTAAAAGTACAAAAAATAAGTAAAATAGAAAAATAACATTTGTATTGCATACATGATACAAGTTGTGTCCTTTCCATATTATGAATATAAAGAATCAATTTTTCGAACTTTCTAATGTAAACAAGAGGGAGGTCATAACTATTTGTATGTATTAATGTGTGGTTTGATCGCATTTGATTTAGGCAATATCGGTTGAGTCATTATGCTTGTTGTTTCATATTCTCCTTTATTAATGATTGTCATTTTCATAAAATAATTTTGTGTTTTTTGTTTGTTATCAATTATAACTGTACATTATAATATAAAATTGCACCTAAGAAAATAAGAAGGTAAGTTATTGGCATTAATTTTATTGCCATTTGAATATAGTTAATTGGCATACTATGTGAAGTTATGAGGCACAATTTCTTTTCCATCATTTGTGTACGTATACGTATGTGTGAAGACGGTTGAGATAAGAGAGGAGTTTTAGATGTCTAATCCAAGTTCAATGAGTAATGCAAGTCACATTTTATGTATATGTAGTGTATAAATACTAATAAAATATTAATATATATGATGTGTGCAAATTACGATGATAATTGATATGAAAAATATTCCTTCCATATATTCATGTAAACATTTTATTAAAATTTACATGCTGTGTGTATATAATACATTGTACGTAATATCTATTAAATCTTTTTTCTTGATCCAAAACATCTATTTAGATAAGAGGGGAAAAATGTTGTTAGAAAGAGTTGTATTGTTGGAGTTCTTTTTCCAGCACCTAGTGGTCACATTTTCGCTTCTAAGTCTTCAATCAATTTGTTATAATCTAGATGGTCAACTCCAGATTGATCGTGTTGGTCATGCTTTTGGTTCAAATAATTTTGTTTGTAGGAAGAGCTTCTTCTTTTTGCAAGATTTGCCATCATATCAATCATAAAGTGATTCAAATGAAGGAAGGTGAAATAAATGGAGTTCACGTGATTTCTTTTTTTTTTTTTCTTTATTGAATTTTTTCATTACATTTTTTATTAGTTAATCAAATATATTACACTAAAAGTTCATGCCAATAAGAAAGATATATTGACAATTAATTGTATAAAAAATGGGTCCTACAAATGTTTCAAGGATGTAAGTGCTGGCTTTTAAAAAAGTTTGGGGTCGTGTAATTTTAAAAGTTTTTAGGAGAGGTTTATATAATTTACCCTATAATTTATTAGACTTCTCCACATATTCAAAAACAACCTAATATTCTTGAAATATATTAGTGCAAAGTTATTTAAGTAGCTTAAAAGAATTCCTTGAATTGCATTGAATCTTGTAGTAACGAGTATTATGATAATAATTTTATTGTCTAGTGCAATTGCGATATTTGCTTAATGTAACTATGATATTCTTGCTCTTTGAGAATGCTTGAGTTATTAATTAGTCAACAATGATAAATAACACTAAAAGTATAGGGCTAAATTAAAATGGATCATGCATTACACCACTTCCCCTATATTATCTAAAGGTCATCATTACTATCTAATGGAGGGAAAGAATTTACTAAAAGAAAATGTATGAAATTCTACTTCACCGTTTGCAAACTATGTGACTCAAGCATTGTTGCACAATTGATGAAGCTAGGAATTCTCGCCCTACCGTTTTAGTTTTCAAACTCCTTAAAAGGAAGAAGGAGCTGTGCCAAGAGAACTTATAGAGAATCTGATCGAGATACTACGATTATGATATTGATACTATATTGAGTAAGGGATGTAGACAATACCAGAGTATTAACAGTAATGATTGAATCCTTAAACTAAGGTCAAGAGGGGGCTCACATGTTAGACTTCATGCTAGTTATAGAAGACCGTAATACATAGCATATGATTAATCACTTGCTTGATATTACTTCTGCATATGTATTAATAAAAAACATTACATTCCCATCTCACTAAGGAGTAGTTGCTCATTTATTTATAGTGTTCTTCATCTTATAGGTTCAAGGACATATGTCTATACTAGGAGAACAACTAAAGTAAATTCTAGAACCAATTGAATGAGAATGAGGAATGTATGATAGTAATAGTGGTTATAGAGTGACCTAGTGATAAGAATCTAACCTTAGGCCTCTTGATCTAAGCTCAACTTTGAAGACTCCAAAACTTAACATAAAGGATCTTAGGTAATCAATCAACCAAGGATAAGGAGATTTACATTCAAAACTTTGATCTACATCACCTACTAGCCAAATTCAGCCTCCTCACAGTTAATTGAGCTAATGAAGTACAGAATAACCAACCTAGAATAGCATAATGGCCTACTTATATGACTCTAATATAAGCTCATTGGTTTACCTTAGAGTTGAGTTATCACAAGGACTTACTATAATAAGGGAATGGGTCTTCCAACCTATTGAAGAAGATTGTAATGAAAAAGAATTACTCAGTAGCTATGTAAGGCAACTCCTTGGATATGACTCACCAATAAGGTCAGCATGACTTGGTTCTCACTTAGTATGACACATAAGCCAAGAATCCGGAGTCTACTCACTGCTAACCCTTAGCTACTAAAGGGACTAGATAAGAGTGTAAGGATCACTTAGAGAGATGATCTCATAAGGAAGGGTTTTCAATAAACAAATAATGGATAATGATCATTTCACCAATACAAAAGGTGGGACTATTTATAATAGTCCCTAGGGCAAAATCTAGATAGGGGAAATTACAAAAGAGCAATTTACAATTAAAGGATCCTAATATGTACCCAAAGGGTAATAAAGGCAAATGCAACAAAAAGGAATAAGTATAATGTTAGAAAAATTAGGACATGTGTTGCGTCGTAAATGAAGTTATACTTTAGTATAGCACATTATGTAGAGAGGTTTGGTCTAAAATGTTAGTTAGGAGAAAGGTTAGGGTTCATCTTCTGGATAAGTTGTAATGATAGATTGACTTCAAGAGGTTAGCTCAAAGGAGAGAAGTTCAAAGCTTAGCAATAGAGTTTTCAATGACCTAGACCACGGTAAAGATGGGTTGAGCTACAAAAGATTCACCTAACTAAATCTTGCAAGCCTCAAAGTCTTGCTTAGGTAATAGGTCCACAGGTTGACAATCCATCATTAGGACTAACCTATTAGGCTAATCATCGACTTGTTCTTATATCTACCATGCCATCTTTTAACCTATCCACTCCTCTTCTATCCACTTGATTTAGGTCATATAGTGCTCTTTTTGGTGAATCATATCCAGTCGAGTAATTTACAGTTGCTGAAACATTGCATTAAACCCTTTCTTATATCTTTGATATCTCAAGTGACTCACCACTTGCTTAAAGTTTTTGTAAGATTGTCCTCCTAAGCACACTATATAATCTTGGTATTAGAGCTTGATATTATGACTGATAATGATTATGTTTGTGTAGATGTGTTCAAGATTGAAGTTAGGGTGTTGGTATTGGTGTGGTTTTTTATAAGCGTTCAAGGGAAGTAGTAGTATATTTGATGGTGCTATCCAAGTACAGACACCACCGTACTTGTGTTGTTTGCCTCTTGAGTGAAAGTGTTGCTGTTACTAGTGATGTTGTTGTGAAGTTATGTTTGAATGTTGCCATAACATTGTTTATGTTGTATTCGAAGGTATTAGCATATGAGAATGTCAAATCAACCATTCAATATGGTGTTGGAGATTTTGAGAGTGCTGTTCCTAGACATGGTAGCAATGTCTTGCCTACTTCCAAATCAACCAATGAATGGATATAAGATTTGGCAACTATTATAGCTAATCTTACTGTTTCTATGCAAAGGGTAGTTAACATTCGACCCATTAAAGTAGTCCTTGGAGATAACCAAGCTAATTTGGGAAGTAGTGTAAGGAGTTAGGCCTGAAGTAACATTGTTGCAAATGAAGAACAAGTAATCTTAGCTCGAAATTCAAGTTAGAGGAGTAAGAATTGATAGGAGAGATTAAAGACAAATCGAGCTGAAGAAAGTAGTGGAGAAAGCAAAAGCTAAAGATATCTTCTATGAGTTTGAGGATAGGGAGCATAAGCTTTAAGAGGAATAAAAAATGTTAAGATGTGAATCATGAGCTTTGTCTAGAGTAGAGATGGTAATAACTACCTAGATTAGGAAGACAAGGTTGAAAAGTTGTACCAATGCCATGATTTTAAGGAGCTGTAAAAGTTCAATTAGTCACCATTGAGTTTATAGGGTATATTGCATTATAGTGGAAGAAGTTGCAAACAACACAACGAAGGAACAAGGATCATGAAGTAAGGACTTGAAATGAGATGAAGGGGATCATATGAAGGAGATTTGTGCTAGATTACTACTTGCAAGATGCATCTAAGATATTATAAAATTTGAAATAGGGTAGAATGAGTGACAATGAGTACATTAAAGAGTTTTTAGATGTTTATGATTAGGTAAGAGTTCAAAGAACACAAAGCACATATTATTCCAAATTTATTAGAAGCTTATAGTTCAAAAATAGGAGCATCGTGGAACTGCAACAAATTATCTTCTAGATTAGGCCATTTGAGTTATTCATAAGGTTAAGTGATAGAAACAAAACAAATTATTTCAAGCTTACTTAAGCCAATTTACATCTATCAACAAACCTATTTAGACATCCTGAGATGATATAAGAAGTGGATCAATGTAACCCTAATATTGCCAAAGTTGAGTGAAGTAATGATCATCAAGGGAAAGTTAAGTTAAACCAACCTGACCTAAAGCAAGAGGTAAGATAAATTTTAGGGAGGAGAATAGTGAATCAAGTGCTTCAAGTTTCATAGAGTCGGACACTTCACTTCCCAATGTCTAAATCGAAGAGTAATTGTCTTGAAAGGAAAGGACTCCCAAATGCAAACTATTAGTATAAGAACCTGAATGAAAGGATTTTTTATGATGAATCCTAAGTTAAATGTATTTCAATGATAACAAAATATATGTGAAAAATGTATGAAAGATATTGTATTATTACTATTAAAGTTACCTAATATATAGAATATATAAATATATTCTTAAATGTACTTGAGTAAAAATGATGAAAAGAATGAAATGATCATAAGCTACTTAAAGTTTTAGAAGCTAGAAGAGAAGTATTAGTAGTGGATGTTGATTCAGAACTTACAATTATCAAAAGTTGATTGAACAAAGAGAAAGATCTAACTACATTATTTTCAAATGAAAGAATAAAAGAAAATAACTAATCAAAAGATAAATCTTATCAAAAGTGCAAGACATAAGAGTTTTATCAAAAACATATTTATCAGAAGCGCAAAAAATGTTTTAGAAGCAAAGAAGTCATATAGATCAAGACCTAGCACTATGAAGATATATCTGGATAATATATCTAGACTAGCTAAGAAATACGTTTGCAATTCTCTTGAATATTTTCATAAACGTATGATATGATAGACTTACATAGGTTTCTAAGTATATAAAGCTATATGGAAAGTCTCACATGATAGATGAGCGTATCTCAAAGACTATCAATAAAAAAAATCATAAAGATTTGAATATGCAATGACTATCCAATGAATACTACCATATCAAAAACAATTGAATGTGAAGACATTGAGATTAGAAGATAATATATAGAAAACAAGAGAAAGAGCTACAAAGTTTTTGTGATATATCAATTTAACTAAGCTAAAAAAGTTTGTGTAATCTAAGAAATATAACTTGAAAGATTAAGAAATTTCATTTTACAAAGCATTGTGCAAAAATGTAAGAAAATCTATTGTAATACTCAAAGCAGTTGCTAATCTCATAAAAAATTAAAAGAATACCATTTGAGAGAACCTAAGAAAGAGATTCTATAGACTTACGACTTGGAGACAAGGCAAAACCATGAAAATTGTTGACCTATATGTAAAAGTTTTCTTCAAATAATGAAACTACTGTGTGAACAATTGTATCTCTAGCCACCAATTAGAAGAATGGACTAACATATAAGATGGAACTACTATATATGCTCTTAATTTTTTTATTCCTATACTTTTGGTCTTGTTCGCAATCTACTTATTATTTTCGGTGGTACATTACTCGATTACTTAATCAATTGTGCATTACACAATTTATTAGAATCATCTACATATAATTAAGCTTAGGATCAAAAGAACGAATTAAGTACCGATCTGCTTAAGAGTTGAAATTGCTAAGTAGTGAATTGATTTTTGCCTACATATCTCTTATCTAAATTTGTTAATATTTCTAATATATTAGGAATTAAGAAAAATTTTAGTATAGGTATCAATAGTTGAACATCAAGAAGTAAAAATTGATTAAGTATAAAAATTTTGTAACAATCAATTCAAACCTCCACCCCACCCCCCCTACACGCCCATACTAAAATTTTTCTTAATTCCTAATATATTAGAAATATTAACAAATTTAGATAAGAGATATGTAGGCAAAAATCAATTCACTACTTAGCAATTTCAACTCTTAAGCAGATCGGTACTTAATTCGTTCTTTTGATCCTAAGCTTAATTATATGTAGATGATTCTAATAAATTGTGTAATGCACAATTGATTAAGTAATCGAGTAATGTACCACCGAAAATAATAAGTAGATTGCGAACAAGACCAAAAGTA